>JARDVA010093242.1:0-11571 GCA_030265315.1 Mopalia swanii
GTGTGCCCTTTGTAAGCTGCAAGTTTTTATTATTATTTTAGTAGTTTGTAGATTGTAATAAATTTTTATTATGTGCAGTAAAATTTATTATTCGCCAATTGGTTGTTTTGGTTTTAATCTGTTAGACGGGTTATTTCCTTTTTCCTTCAAATACCAACGAACCCTTTTATCGAAATGGTTCCATATAGAACCATAACAAGGCATCAAAGTGGAACCAGTTATATATAGAACCATACTCTTTTCTGAAGAAACATCAAGGAACCATTATTTCTATGAGTGTAGTAAAATGATAAAACAATCAATAATAACAAAACACTGTAATCCTGCGAAAGGTTGTAAATGTTTTTTAAAAAAAACTTGATCACATCATTAGTATAACAGAAGTATAACGCCTTTATCAATAATAACCATCAACATATCAAACAAAGGATTTGACTCACACCAGCATCTTTGTCCACTGCAGATTGGTGTTAATTGTGGGATTACTTCATACCAAAATAAAAAAAACAACAACGTATATACATTTACTATATAAATCGTTAACGGTTTACAATAACTTAACCAGTAAATCTGTAAAAAAAAAAAATTGGAACAATCGTTATCGAGAGAGAGTGTGAAAGACTTATCTCGGCTGTCTTAACCAGCCAGCAGAGAGTGATGTTACTCAAACTGCACCTTTTGCAGTTTAGAGGCAGATGCTCTTAATATAATGTTTGAAGTCATTCTGTTAAGTTTGTAAGAACCAGAACATCTGCATCTATCTTCATTTTACCAAAAAGCTGAAATGTAAGAAGATTAATTATTAATTCAATCCCTGGTTTACTTTGACACTATTATACAAAGTTTTTACAATTCACTTCTAGATACACCAACAATCCAAATTGGCCATTATTTCTTGTCCATAAATGCCCATTCTAATTAATATGCTTCACATTATTCCATAAATACATAATACATCCCCTACATGTACTTTTACATGGCTGTACGTTTCTCACTGTATTTCAAATACTGCTGTTATTGTATGTCCGAACTTTTGGACACCACTTTATAAGGTTGTGTGAAAATCATTTCTGGACTGTAAATATTTCTTACTTATTTACTGATTACGTACTTATTGATAATTATTAGTTCTTTTTATTTCTTATTTTCTTATATTATGTCAACTATTGAATATTTACTTATTTTTTACTATTACTTACCTATCTATTATTATTACTTGTTGCTTCTAGTTTATTTACTATTAATTTATTACATACTTATTTCTACACATTTACTTTATATTGCTTACTATTACTTATGTCTTTATTATTTACTTACCCATAGCTTAGTTCTTACTTATTATCTCACCTACTTACTTATTACTTCTTATTTTCTTATTACTTACTTATGTCTTACTGGTTTGTTTATTGATTACGTTCTTTTTACATATTTACTTATTAGTTAGTACCTTATTGATTAATTATTATTCACTATTATGTAGTACTTACTAACTGGCTTCTTACTTATGTACTTACTTCTTCACTTACTGATTTTGTATTTACTTACATGTATTACTTATCTTTTACTTATATGTTACTAACTCATTACTCACTTATTTCTACTGATTTCGCATGTATAACTCTATCACTTTTTTTCGTAACTTATTTATGTGCTTACTTATTACTTACGTACTTATTAACTAATTTGCTTACTTGTTGCTTACTCGTTACTTACTTGTTATTACTTTTTACTCATTTCTTATCTACTCTTTCCTTATTTACTTATTACTTAATAACTTATTACTTACTTATTTACTTCTTTCTAATAACTTATTTCTTTACTTACTCATTACTGTATTATTTCGTACGTATTACTTGCTTATTTCCATACTGGCTTATTACTTACTCATTCATCCATAACTGTATCGGTCGAATTGAAGAAAGTTAGAACTATACAAGACTTCACAATAGTGAGCTTCTATGTAATCGACATCATTACATTTAAAAATATGATGCCTACAACCGTTAGTCCCTATGCCCAGAAAAGGGATTACTCCAAGTAAAATGAGTGATAAGTAATACTTTTTGCTACATCACTGTGAGCACGATGGTCTTTTTCCTGCAGACAACTCGAACGTTGTTTACATGTAAGATACGTGTACTTTAAAACATTAAAATCAACAAACCTGGATGTGAAGGGGCTTCTTTTCTGTTCAAAGTAGATAAACGCGGACGACTTAATCAATCATAAAGCATTATCAAGCCCGTGTTTGTTCCTCGCCAAATCTTCGCACATCTTCGGAAATTGTGCTGTCTGAATATACTCAGATAATAAAAATACTCAACTACTCGTTTTATAACATCTCGAACTTCCAAATACAACGTGTGCTTAGTTCACATTCAATCATTTTCACAAAATGTACGTAGGTGGTAGAAGATAGTTGTAGGAGATAATTGTATGTTGCTCTGGTGCCGATCTGTTATTGATGTATTTGCATCGCGCCTTGCGATTATCTCTTTGTTACTTATGCTGTTAGTGAAACAGCGGGCTTCCTTCATCAATCGGGCTGGTACGCCGTCCTTTGAGTCAACACCGAGTTACGGTCTGTGTAAGGTAGTTTATGGCGATTGACACTTAATGTGACGTCTCATAGGATGTCCGCTTGTGGCAATTGGGAAGACATAAATGGTTTCTATTTATTTCACACAGCTATGCTCAAACCTCTTGCTTACGTGATTTGTTTTTAGTAAGAGAGTTAATGTAATTTGACTTAACCGAGATGTTTGATCAGTAAAGATTGGAAATGACATGTGTTTTCTTAGTGATAAAGTATCTTTCTGTGATTTGTCTCGTGAATTCGTCAACACAAGTTGAAGATAATATTACAATACTAAGCCGAACCGCTTTTGAATAAGTAATTTGGCTAAACGTTTTCACCTTTGTTCCTAAAGAAAAAGTGATCCATAAGGATCCTACCATAAGACATTTAGTAACTCTGTTCAAACTCTGAAATATTCATAGGGAATAGGTAACGAGTTAGTGCTGGTTGTTTTTTGATTGGGGTTTGAAGTCCTACTTGCCGTTAGTTCACTCCTATGGTGGTGATCCAGACCAATAAGTGGAAGAAACCACGCCTGACACCAGTGGCAACAAACTAATGCAACACAGAAACATCAACTTCCCTACCTCTGAAAACACCAGAGCAACGGGTAGCTCCCTCCAACCGACCGGCCCCAGGTGAGTCGCCTTACACGAGGAGGTACATGTATACTGAGGAAATCTTGGTTTATTATATTCTATCACAGGGCAAGTTAGTAAGAAGAAGTATAAGTTGGAGTGAGAGTTAAGACGAAGATGTGAAAATGTAAGTAATATAGGGCTTTCGTTAATTCTGATGTATTCTCATTGATTTCTGAAATATAAATATTTTATTTCTAATTAACTATTTGTAGTTATTATCAGAAATTAGGCATCTATATAATCCATATCATAATCGCCGTATCACGGTTATTCCTTAATTAATGTGATGCTGATGCAAAAATGCAAGTAATATGTCTTTCAGCGATGCTCAAACGCATTGCCCTTTTATGTCGTTCTACTTTTATGTCGACTTCTACAGTATAAATCATTTATTTCTAATTAACTATTTGCGGTAAGTGATCGCAGATATACTCCATGTAATAATTTTTGTTAAATGAGAATTACTTATATTACCTTGTCAATGACAAAGAATGGCGTCTAACATGTAATTTAAGAAAACTATTTTCAAAAAAGGTATTTTACTTATTTATATAATAAATTCATTATAATTACGAAGAGTTACATATTCATTTCAAACAAAACACACAAACGTCTTTAGATCAATTACATAACACGGTTGTTTTAAAAACATATTATTTGTGTAATGATATAAATAGAAAGAAACTTTCCAATGACTCCGCCTAGCATAGCGCCCAGGACCCCGGACCCAAGCCGAATGAGCTGCGACTACGGTGGAATTCGGTACAATATAACAACTAATGTTGCTATCTTCGGACATGGTAGTTTATGCACAGGTCAGTTACCGATATAAATGGAGTAACTTTGCTTTGTCCATGTTACTTTGTGGGTGACTGACCTGTTCACAAACTGTCATTTGGCGTCCTGCCTATTGTGGAAAGAATCGACAATTCCATAAAAGTGGATCGTAACTACTTATTACTACGAGTGCACTTCTCAAATTTGTAAATGCATCAGCTCAGGTGCATTTGATCCTGGAACAGTACGATAGATTACGACAACAGCAAATCCAGCAGCTCTTGACCCACAGCCTTTATTCTAAAATGTAAACCTAACTAGGACTAATTTATAATAAAAGTAAACTCGATAATACCATATAGGGAATTATTATGGATAACAATGAAAACTACATTACCTTGAATTGACCGGGAACGAAACACAAATACAGCAACCATCAAAATACCCAAGACCGGTCTGGTCTTAAAAGTAAATGTGAATATAGACAGTCTATACATTCTGTGCGCATGTATGTCCAAGGTGAAGCAGATCCGGCTCGAAAGTGTTACCTAACACAGCACGGGGTTATGAAAGATCATCAAATGCATTTTTTTCTTGGACAGCCTGGTTTGTCTTTTATAAATGTGATAGCGGATGAATAAATAAACTCGCAAAAGTACCTCCACAATTACATACTGGGTTACGTACTTAAGCTTAGATCGCAGGGATTATTGATTTTGCAATTATACAGAGAGAGACCTGGGGTTGCGCAAATAGTCATTAAATTTGCATGGAGCACTGTCGAAACCAAAATGTCTCGACTTGCCAAAGTCTTTGTCTATTTTTGCCAAAGACCTGCCAGAGGAAACATTAAACCCAATTTATGTAGCCCAGTACTTCGACTAAATATCTTAAGCGAAGGCGACGTTCTATGCTATTCATATTTTGGCAAGTTAACAAATTATGAGGTTCTCAACAAAACACTTTGAGAAAATTTCGCATAAACTATTGACCTACAAATTGATGTATTATTGATATATATATAACCTAAATGATTAGGTGACAGCACACTGCCCATAAAGACACCCAGAAAGTGTAGCTCGCTTTAAATTAAAATGTCTACCAGTTATATTTCTAAAAAGCAATCACACTGGCACAGAGGTTTAGATTTATTTAAATCGACGACCATTTTCTTAATAAAACTTTATCTCGAGTTTTGTTTCTCTCGTATGCTGTAATGGTTCTTGTGAGAGAGGAGTAGACATTTTAGGTACAAACTTTTGCTATTCCTGTCAAAGGATACTAGCAAACTGGGTTTTTGGTCTCTCAAAACTATTATCTGATTTTTCTCTGGTGTGTTTTCAGATACACCTACTTGTATTTTACCTACCTGCAATATTTCTTTATTGGCCGTTTTCAATATTATCTTTGCAAAGGAAGACACCTAAGCGTGTCAACTCGGGTGAGAAATTCAAATAAAACTGTATTTAAACGTCAGTAAAGGAAGTACGAATTAGATTCCATGGTGTCCATGGTGTCCAAAAAAGGAAAATCAGAAGAAAAAAACAAATGTAAGTTTCGAGAGGCCGGCGATAGCGGCAGATCAATTTCCAAGGCGTCCACCACGGGTCGAGATAGGCCGGACGTATAACCGAGACGGAGGAATTAGCCCTATACAATGTTACCAGGCCACTGGTTAGATGAGCCGGTTACAACAACTGTAGTTTCTCGGCGGAATTGCATACTGCAGGATCAGGTGGTAAATATTCTAGATAGCTATAGTGTAGTTAAACTTAAAGTTGTGTATTTGTATGAATTGTTGGTTGATTGAATGATTGGTGTTTTTTTACTCCGTGCTTAAGGGTATATTTCACTTATATGACGGCGGTGTATTCCAAACCCTGTATAACAAATATTTTTGTTTTGTAAACAGGTAACAGTTCCTCTAGGTATTTCTGTTTTAATTGAATTGGTTAAATATTTTTTGGTTGATTGATTGATATTTTGAAAAAAAAATAACTTACTCTCCATAACACATGTATAATTATGCTACTGTAGACAGAGGTTACCTCTATGTTACACAACATATACTATTTCTATCTTATTACTGTCAAAATTATTGTAACCATTTAGCAAGAGGCGGTAATGCCTAAGCTTAATGAATAATTGAAGAAACGGTAATCACCTTTCTCGTATAATGCCCGAGGGGTTAATTATTGAAAACAAAGTTATTGTTCTTGCTGTGCAAGTTTAGCATGATGTATAGTATATAGTCGTATGATTACTTAAACTATAACCATCTGTGTCCTGTTGGTCACAAACATGCAAGATTTGCAATAATAATAGCAGATTAAATCACTAATCCTATATTGGAGATAGGCGTCAACATGGCCAGAGTGACGTCCATTACCTAATCAGAATTAAATTTAATAGCCGTTTGAGCTGATGGTCTTTTTATTTATTTGTTTTGTTCTCACACCAATGTTGATTAAATTTATATTACCAAACATGCAAAAATTACATTCAACATCAGTTATCATTAACTTATCTCTTTAATTGCAATCACTTAGTTGTAGCTTATATGGGCCTATTGTTTCCATGGCATATGTAGTTAGACAATAACGTCTGACAGCTAGACAGCTTATCATGATAATCAACTATGAAAATAGTCCGGCTGTCTTTAGTGCGTCGAGAGTTGTCTCCCCTGATCTTGGAGTTTCGACATTGCACGTATATCTGAGTGCCGCCGTCTAGCACATTAGCTAGCTCAGGGAAGACAGCTCTGTTGAGTATGAAATACTACCATCAACAATGTGTGTCTTGGGTATGCGGTTTTAAAAAGTGTTGATAGGTTGAATTAATTATATGCATGACGGTAGCGCAGTGGGGACGGTATAAATAAAAGAGACTGATGTAAACTCATGTTTTGCAATGACTTTGACGTTGAAAATAAACCGTTACTCAACTATTTCAGGCAACAGCGAGGACTGGAGTCATAAGTTAACAAATAACTAAATTTGTATGTCTTGTGAACCGACCCTGCGCGGGCTGTGAAAGACATCAATGTATCATTTACACTCGATCTATATCATGTCCCTTTCTCAGAAACGCAGAGACTGTATCTCCAAACTTGGGGGTTCAGTTTATATGTGAAGAGAGAGGGTAATGAACATTTACAAGTACACGTGATGAATTCAGCATCATTTGTTGGGTAAAAGTTGATGTTTTAAACCTTCATACACGTGTAATAATTGCATTGTGTAGTGCTAGCGTCTAACAGTATTGATTGAACAGGTCATAACCAAACCTGCTTCAAAAACAATAAAAATTGTTTTTTTTTGTTTAAATTGTATTTAACGTTGTACTTTAGGTTATTTCACTGGTTATTCAATGGTGTACCAACATGA
Source organism: Mopalia swanii (assembly GCA_030265315.1). Classification (NCBI taxonomy): domain Eukaryota; kingdom Metazoa; phylum Mollusca; class Polyplacophora; order Chitonida; family Mopaliidae; genus Mopalia; species Mopalia swanii. The sequence goes on from JARDVA010093242.1 coordinate 7,383, forward strand.
GACAAATCACTTTTAGAATGGCTAACATCATTTTTGTCAAATGAAGACTCGATCATCGATCGGTGGGGTGTATAGGCATATAACTTGCCATTTGGAGGTTTTTAAAATATCTATTCACGCGGTTACACGAAAAAAGAACATATATGCCTACGGTTTTTGATATGTCCAGGCGAGTCTATTCATTCAACAAGTAAATGCAACAGAACCACAATGTAGATATTTTAACCTCAAACAGCGCAAACACGTGTTGTTGTTTACAAAGTATTGTGAAGTCCACGCTGTGATCCGACGAGTATCACTGCCCGCTGAAATATCGGAAACTGCGCAAGATGGTTCGGTGATACATTAGAACTGGAATCTCTGTATTTTAGCTTCCTAAATACTAATTTAAAATACATTACTTCATGTTTTCAATTCTAGTATATCGATTCTCTAACTACAATATTTCTCTTACTACAAAAGTGGTTCCAAAGGAGTGTGTTAGAGTTATCTCCCTTTATCTGTAAAATATTCCTCGTCAAAGTTTTGTCTCCACTTCAACAGTGTTGAAGTCTTCAAATAAATCTGTTCCCAAACAATGCTTGAGTCCTGTTTACTTTTGTACAGTCATTTGGTTTATGTTCTCTTTGACTATTAAAGTGACTTGGAGGTATAAAGCTCCTGTGTAATTATGAGCAACTCCCAATATTTCTCTGTATTTTTATATCCTGTATTAACATGGAACATTCATGGCTCAAAAGTTATCTGAAGATAAGCTTATCACAAATGTGGGTTACGTGTTATGTTCAGCCGTACGGCATTTACACTGAGTTCACAGCGTTTTGCGAAAAACTTAAATTTAATCTATGCCTATGAAAGGTGTTAGCTGTTGTTTACCTTTGTACAACATATAGAATTGTCATCCAGATGTAGACAATGCTTTAAGTTTTATCATATGTGTATTTTAGCGGTATGTTCAACCGTCTGGCTACAAAAGCCTGGGTACAGATCTGGCACTGGTTTACAGCGTTATGGAGTATTAATTATAAGCCCTTCCTATATGTCAATCCGTACTGGCAACTGCTTATGTTTTCCACAGGCAATGCTTAAAGTCAGATCGTAAATTTATGTTTATTGTTATGTTCAACCTTCTGGCTACAAAAGCCTGGGTTACAGAACTGGCACTAAGTTTAGAGGTCTACGATGTGTTATTAACCAAAACCTTTTTGTATGCCGAAGATATTGATAACTGTATTTGAAGCATATACTCCTATGGTACGTACCGTTCACTGCAATCCTTAACGACATTGGAGATATTATGCTGTTTTCATTCCCCAATGAAAATCTCGGGGTGAAGTACGTAATCTCTATGTATCTCAATAAAAATCTTGGGGTAGCGTTTTTGGGTGTTCCCAATAAAAATCTTGGGGTAACGTTTTTGGATGTTCCTAATAAAAATCTTGTAGTAGCGTTTTTGGATGTCACCAACAAAAATCCTGGGGTAGCGTTTTTGAATGTCTCCAACAAAAATCTTGCAGTACCCCCAATAAACACCGCGGGGTCAAATTCTTACGTACCACCCTGCAACAAATTTATAAACGGGTTTAGTAGCTGTTTACAGTCCAAAGCATGGTGTAAAATTGACCTCACATGTAGTGTACAATTGACCTCAAATGTGGCGTACAATTACCTCACATGTGGTGTAAAATTGACCTCACATGTGGTGTAAAATTGACCTCACGTGTGGTGTACAATTGACCTCACATGTGGTGTAAAATTGACCTCACATGTGGCGTACATAAATGAACAAAGATTTCAGGTCAAATGAAAATGTTTCAAAATATTCCAACCTTGTTCCTTTTTGTTATGATTGTTATAGTAAGCGGTCTACATCACACCGGGTGCAGAATATACAGCGGAAACAAAGTCTTATGATGATCGTATCAAGATCACCATGCTAACATTGGCATCTCGCTCACCGTCTCTAAATAATAGCACTATGGCAGATATCAAACTTGTTGAAGATTTTATATCTGAACATCTTTCCTATATAGCAAAGTTATCGTTTTCTTCTGGCACAACGCCAGACTGATTCAAGCTAGATGGACAAAATCACCCCATCTTATACATCTGAAAATGTGTCCGAGTTTACTAATTACACTCTTAGAAATAATAGTTTTATGAGGGTTCTTTAAAAAAAAAATGCACAAAAAAGGTACAAAAACGGCTTTTTGTGTATTAAGATAGGGAGAAATACATGGAAAAGATGATGTGAGCGTTCTATTCAGAACCAAAAATGGTTCCACCAGGGCCATAAATGAAGAACCTTGAAGGGTTTCATTAGAGCCACATTTTTCTAAGAGTGTACCCGCTTTCATCTGTTTAACGTTGCATCAGCCAAATACAAAACTAAGAACAAGCATGAACTCATGGATGACATCGATTTGAAAACACACTATCAATACGGCTTCCGAAGAAACCACTCGACTTACCGCAATGCAGCTTCATTATACGATCACCTAATTACCTCTTAGGAAGGTAAATTACTCAATGCCGTCCCTTTTCTTGACCTATTGAAGGCATTCAATTAAAAAAAAGCTCTATGCATTATTGAACCATTTTTACGTTTTTAAAATCTCTGTATAAATAAATCTAAATCTGAATGCATGTGGCTAGGAAGTGAGCGTTTTTGTAAAAGAAAAATGGGTGATGTAAAATGGGCGCTAAAACCAAATAAAATGACAATTTGGTGTACATACTTCAATGGAAGTCAAAGAGCCTTAGATATCACGGAAAACTGGTCTACTAGAATTGAAAAGGCGAAATGTATTATAGCTAACTGGAATAAACGCAATCTATCAGTTTTGGGGTAAAATACAAAGAGTTAAAACTTTTTTATTATCTTCATTCACTTATATTATCCAGTCTATGGAAAGAATATGGATAGTAAATCAAGTTCCTTTTTTTTAAATAGTGCTACTTAAAATGAAGAAAAGACCCCAAACATTTAAATACGTATCACGAAATCAGCCCATACTGAAATTCTATTTGAGTATTTAAACACATTTCCTTTCCCCAAGCTGTGTCGATTTTGTAAGCTATTGTATATTCACTCAATTTGTTCATTATCCATCTTCCGACTCAATTCTAGGTACTATTAAATTTTTACGGAGCATGATCCCCGGAAAGGGTCAGACTGTCGGTCAATCTTAAACATTTCCTATTCACAGATTAATTAAGTACGATAAACTCATGCGGGAAAAGGAGTTATCGCTGCAACACGAGATCTGACATAAGCTTAATATGGTTTAATATATGTTCGCTCCAGTCTATGTGTCTATACCTCCAGAGATGTGTGCGTGTTTTTTATGTGTGAGTTTATATATTAATAAATAAAGAGAGAAAAATTGTCGGCCACCTAGACCATTCAGCCACCCTCTTCAAGACTGTTTTGATGTATATTTTTATTCAGAATAAAGAAAGTAGGAGTGATAAATATATATTGTTGAATTTGTACAAACATATATAAAAGTCAAACAGAATGCTGGTAGTGATATATATTGATCCTTGCCACAGTTAACTGATGTGTTAATAGTAACCTGCCACTCATTATTGAACGTCAACCTGCATGATAATCTGTCCATTGTAAAAATTGTTGCATCCATCAGGCTACTTCTCATGTACCAGTAATTCCTGGATTTGAATGGGTTTATTTATTTGATTGGGTGGTTTAAATCAGTCACAGTTTTCATTTTCAGTTCCCATTAATGCCACTTTGATTTAAATTAATTAAAAGTACCTATCTTTATTTTATTGTATGATGAAAAAAATTTCGAATATAAACTAGTGTCCAAAAGAAACGATACCACCTGTTTGCAACTACATAAACGAAAAACTAAACAATGCAGAAGTTTGGGATTGGTGTTATGCTTTTGAGAAATCCTTTCACAACATCTGTACAAAAATTTCATTTCAATAAAATCTGTACAATCAATATGACAAGCCTTTAAAGATGGGTGGGGTCGAAAAATGAACATTTCGTTAGAGCACTGATCACAGAAAAAACGGGCGAGGCCCAACCTTCTGGCGACGTCGACGTGTGTCGCTCCTTGTTGGACCATTCCAACGGCTCCCTCTCTCTCTCTCGATGGCTGTCAAACGTGGCATATCTTGTGTTCTTTTTGTTGCTGTGATATCAACGTGTCTGATC
>JARDVA010094130.1:0-11557 GCA_030265315.1 Mopalia swanii
AGTGCTCTAACGAAATGTTCATTTTTCGACCCCACCCATCTTTAAAGGCTTGTCATATTGGTTGTACAGATTTTATTAAAATGAAATTTTTGTACAGATGTTGTGAAAGGATTTCTCAAAAGCATAACACCAATCCTCAAGTGATGCATTGTTTAGTTTTTATTTTATGTCGTTGCAAACAGGTGGTATAGTTTCTTTTGGACACTAGTTTATATCCATTGCTCTTGAAAATGATAAATAACCATATTTATTATAAATAAAATAAAAAATTAATTTATTCGTTTTCAGATTTTACTTGTTGGGTTAAATCGGAAAGATGTATTTGGTATCCGTGAGTAGATTTTGCATGTTTATTATTTGGTAAAACAAACTAGATTTATATGTTATTTCTCGTGGCACTCGAGGCAGTGTTGTAATAATTTTGACTTTGACATTGTGGGTGTTGCATGGAGGTAAGGGTTTAACGTCCTATGGCCTTCTAACGGTTATTTTACTCACAAGACATCCAATGGGTGCAGTAACAACCAACGCTGTCACTGACAAGGCAGCCACAGCCAGACATCCACAGCACGCACAGCGTATACACCCAACCAGTAGGCTTCGTGTTGCCATTCCGCTGTTTCAGAGGGCACCAGAACAACACACAGGTTCATCTCACCATTAACGTGTGATTTACGCATCTGTGGTCAAGTGGTCCAGAGTTTAAGCTGAATACTTTCTCACAAACAGTTCACGCTCTGGATAGCGACTATATTAAGTACGTCTATACTTCATTCTCGGTTATTTTTCTTCTTTATTTCAGTTTTGCGAAAAGACTTCACACTCACCAGAGTGTCTGTCAGTTACGCGGAAGCCCTTGTAGAATGTGGAGGTCCCGATCATCTCATCGACACCCGTCTTGAGGAAAGCTATGAATCGTTTAAGAATATCATCATACCTTACTACACTCATAGGTGAGACTTCTATTATTACTTCAGTCTCAAATTATTACCTTTACGTGACACCATGGTACTTTGTATATTAAGACATATAAATCGACTAAAACCTTGTGAATAACGTATTATATAGTTTTGGACAATCATTTGTGAAAGAAGTAACCATAATAAGACTGTGTGTTTTATGAAAAAAAAAGAAAAAAATGTAGCACCAACTTTTCGAGATTGCGTTTACTTAAAGAAATAAATTACGGTTTACCGTGGTATAATGGCGGAGATAATGTACGGTTGACGTGCGTATTAATTGTGAACGGGGGGTCAGATGAGGCAATTCATTTAACCGCGGTAAACCATAATGTATTTTCTTCTTAAACATCAGCTTTGATTAAAAACAAAACTGATTTCACAGAAAAAAACATACATGTAACGAATTACAAGGGACTCCCCCATTACAACAATAACGGGATACTTTGTTATTCTGGGCGATCCCCCTTAAAACGTAGATAGGGGAGGTATAACGCTTAGCCAATCATTTCCCTATTGATGTTTCATCGTAGAATTGAAAAAATGGTCACTTAAAAAAACTCAAGAAAACAAATTTTAAACTTAGTAACAGTCATAATCAACATACTTCTGTTTTAAGTAGAACACAAGGGAAATATATTTGCATAATTGCATTTTGGAAGAATATATGGATGAAAATATTTTTGGTGTTTTCTATTTCTTTTTATTTAAGATTGAATGGGTTTGGTTTTGGTTTCGAAAACATTGTAAAAACAATTAAATTTGTTTTATTGTAAAAAAACATATGAAACTTTGGAAAATTGTATTCTTTTATGTGTTAGATGTACGACATACGGCGGTGATGGGCTTCTGTCGAACAGTATACATGATTTTTATGCATACATAAATATATCACGGGTTAGGTAAGAGATGATCTCACGATAACGAGATTTACGCCAGGTTTAACCAATGAGATTTTAAAATCTCTACACTACTTCCGACACTTTGGACAGGCATTATGTTACGTCGCACATTAGGTTTTCTATTTTATTTTGAAGCATTTCTCACAAGTCTGATGTAGTCTGGACATCAGTTACTCGGGCAGACGGGGCCACTGATGAATGGTTTTGGTACGATGGAGAGTTGTATCCGTACGGCAAAATACATAGATTTTTATACGATGATATGTACACTTGCTCTGGTTTAAAATACAGCGTTGGGACTAATACTTGGATTTATCGGGCAATAAATTGTCCTGACGAGACAGAGTTTACCTTGTGTGAAACACAAACCAGTAAGTACTTATATTGCACAAAAACAAGTTTTAAACTTCTGGCAATTATGGTATAGGCCGAATTGTGTCTGCACTAGTTCAAATGTCTGATTGATGGGAGTTTTGAGCATAATTTAAGGTTACTTGACTCATATCCCGGCGTGTATTTACTGACTAAACCAACCCTCGACGTTATTGGCAAGAGACAGTGAAAAGACTGAACAACTAGAAAACACCGCGACAGATCAGCGTTACGTTGCTCTTTAACTCTGATATCTCAAGGCAACATGAAGTTCATTTCAACCACCCACCTCTGTAATTCGAATCTCGAAATGTTATAAAGAGGCCATTGGATATGGTTAATTGGCACGAAAATGGTCAGGATTCGTGACATTATCAATGACATCGCAATAGATACAAATTTTTGGCGCCAACATAACCAGTAATCTGTAAATTTCCTACATCGACACTCACTCAGCGACAATTGCTGCGACGACAGTTGCTCCAACGACGACTGCTCTCCAACGATTGTTCTGGCTACATTTGCTACCATAATAATTTCTCCAATGACAAGTTTTTCCAAGGCAAATACACAGTACTTATTTCAAAACGAAAATTACCTTACATGCCACATTCTCATAATAGGCTGCTGTTTTTTTTTTTGGTTCAGCTTATCCCTGTTACTACCGTATGTTGACCGGAATACTGGCTGTGCCACTGTCTGGCACTAGGAAGCTATTGACGTCTGTCTCAACATTAACTGGGTGTAAAAATGACTGCAACAAATGGAAACTAATTAATTCGAGAGAATGTTGGATGATTTCTTACAATCCATCAGCAAGTGAATGTTACATCATCGAATATGACATCATGCCGAACGATGATCAAACGTGTTCTTGGTTTACGTATAGTCCAGAATGGGACACTTACAAACGAATTTGTTACGGTAAGATGTACCCCTTTATCAAATATAGTAATAGTAACTGTCGGTAATGCAAAATTGTTTACTCTGTTTGGAAAGTGAATATAAACATAATTTTCGTTAAATTGGGATAGCATTTTCTTCGTTTTAACAAGTTCTGTAATTCAGAATAGTTCACAGTGTGGGACTTGAATGGGAATCGAAACCACGACACCGGGTTGTCTTGTTTCATTCTTGTTTTTTTTTTCAATATATTAGTTGATTTTGTAATTCGTTATAATGGCTTTTATGGCAGCCAGACATAGTCATATTTGTGTCAAACAATCTGGCAAGCCAGTGGACCAGCGAAGCCAGCCAAATCCATCAAAGCCCAGCCAGCCAGCTTATTTTATATGAGGCAAATGTTTTTATTAACTCTGTATGTAAAGTAATTTGAATTTTTCTAAATTTGTTTAAAGACTTGAATGTATACAATGCCACCGGAACGCTGTTATTGCTTCCCGCATGCGCCCTGCCCACTCCGTCATATGTAGAGGTGAGTCGTCATAACAGCAATTAATGTTCTCAAGTTTGCAGTTCAAATCAAGCTCTTGCAAATGCCTAACTTGTATATGCATATTTATATCCATAGTGTCAGAAATGCTGGACAATAGTCACCTTTTGCAGCCACACAATAATACCTTAAATGCAGTCAAAGATTTCTTATCTTGTAACTTGTCTCATTTTCTTAAAAGAAAAAATTAGTTTCTTTAAAATTACCTCACTTTATGTAAATCTGTTATATATTCCGTAGACAACCACAAAGATTGCGAAAACAAGCTCTGCGGCAGATAGGACAACACGCCTTATACAGTTAACAACAACGCCGAAGGATAGAACAACTACAATAGATACGACCACGATGATATATACGTCAACACCGACCAAAAGTAAAACAACAACGTCGATAGATACAACAACAACGTCAATCACTACGTCCACTCTGACAGATACACATTTCATAGACAGGACAACAACAGCGATGGATATAGCAGCAAGCCAGAAAGATACAACAACAACGTCCATACCAGCGACAACTAACACAGATGCAACAACACTTCAGAAAGATATATTCATATTGCCCATAGATAAGACATCCACAACAATGTACACAACAACAACGCCGAAAAATTCATCAACAACATCTCTAAATACAATTACTCAGAAAGATGAAACATTAACTCCGAAAGATACATTCACGAAACCCATAGATAGAACAACATCGAGAGAAACAATGATGGTGACAGATACAACAACAATAATAAGTAAAACGATAACTGTGATAGATACAACTGCAGGAGAAAGCACAACTACGGAACAAAGAACAACATCCCTGATAGATACAATGTTTACGGTTACAGATACAACAATGTTGTCGGAAGACATCAAAACCACACGCCCACATACAACCACAACTTTTCCAGAAGATGAGAAGATAACTGATACTGACCTAAACACAGCAGTTGTTGAAACTACAACAGTGCAAATAGATATCACAGAACCGAGAGAAACAGGGTCAGGTGAGACAACAATAGTAGGCCTAGCAAGACCGGAAAATACAAACAAGCCGACGAGATCTCCAGAGACCTCAGTAAAGACAGATACGGTGCCAATAGCTACTTCCCCAACGAAATCTGACATAACAACTATACTACAAGATCCAGAGATGTTTTTAGAAACATCATCTATACCAAATACTGGACAAACTTCTGCTGTTGCAGAAGCAAAAGCAACCCCGCTACATTCAAAACCGCCAACGACATATACGATAAATGGGATGGTTGGTGCAATGTCAACGAGTGTACACTCAACAACAGCACAAACAGGTGACACGAGCCCTGCCCCGACGAGGACATATACGTCAGACCCAACAAATTCAACGTGTAAGCGGGTGTGTCGCTGTGGTTCCCATCCTTTTAATTATACGTCTATAGCTGAGATTTTAGCAAATTTGAGAATAAACGTGAAGAACACATCGTCTTATAGACGTCTTTTCTCCAGCGCCACCGATGACCGGCCTCTATCGATAGGGATAGGATGGAGTGGGGCTGCGATTTTAATCCTCGTCGGAACCGGGATTTTTGTCTTAGATTGCCAACGTTTGTTCCAGGATACAATGCTTTTGTGTGCAAATGTCAGACATTTATCTCAGTCTACTGTGTGAATTGGGGGCAGGTTTACATTCTAGCCGATATCAGCTACTTATATAATAATAACTCTATAACCCATGTACTTACCAGTTTAAATGTGCCTTTGGATGATGCTCTGAAATTGAGAGTTCCGGACGTCTATCCCTCATCAATATCGATCATGGTAAGACTGTTGTTGGATGACAGTCTGTAATTATTCATTTTACAGACAAGCATTTTCACATTTTTTCCCCACCAACAAACGACTGTCAAAGGGTACTTTTCTGTTATTATTTCTCATCACTTGGCGAAGCGGTGATGTTTTGCAAAAGGAACAAAACAGTTTACAACAATTATGACACGTTTAATGACTATTAAACGATCTTACAGTATCTACCAGGATGTACAAGTCAGTACTGTCAGCGGGGCCAGACGGTGACTCGGTCTCACTCTCATTTTGTCTCGTATTAAACGTGTGTATTATCATTTGCAGTTTATCTCATATGCAGATGTGAAGTTGTATGTTCACCGCTGACAGAAGAAAAATGAACGTCTGAAAAGTATACAGACAATTCAAGCTGTATACAATCATTTGGCTTAAAACAGTTCCCAGCGACGAAAGTAGATAATTTTATTCCTTCATAGTTTTTCCATTGACCACAATTAAGGAAAAACAACTAAGTTTTATTGCCCTGAAAGTGGATATATAGGTAATTAAACTGAAGGCTTATGGAGGCCAACAAATACAAATAGATCATACAAGAAGACAAGGTGTCACAATGTTATTTCGTGGATTCGTCCATCTTTCTTTCTGAAGAGTGCATGGATGGATATTTGCCCTTACAAAAATACGTGTTTCTGTAAAGCAGATAATATTCTCAAAATGTGTTGGAAAGTTAAATAATTAATAACCACAACACTTTACATGTGATGTCTACACATATTTCAATTGAACAAACGTGGATCTGTCGAAATTGATTCCTGCGTCAGAACAAAATACTCTTTATTCTCATCACGGCGTCATCTGTATGTTTGCTATTTAGGTTTTGTTCACCACATCGGGGTCTTTGGACGCCTATTCTCCTCTCTCCGTTTAACAGTTCATCTCTCGTTAGAAGTCTTAGTTAGTTAAGGTTGATGTACTACTTCAAGAACTTATTATCAATTACCGATTACACGCTCTATTATATTGTCCATGGCCTGTATTATTCACTCACTGTTGTCTCCGATCCATTGATTTATAATACTCCACCAGACATTAATCATGAGGAGGGTACTGATCTATACAAAATAAGACAAGACTCATTAAGGTCAATCTTCTATCCCTTATGTAAGATATTGGCAGGGCGTTTCTATAGCTTGGGTGCTTTCAGAGCTATTAACTAGCAGCCGATCTGTTGATACATGTTAACACTTGTGTTTCTTCTGTCTTGTTTTACTATTTACTCGTGACGTCATGCTACTATCAATTACATCAGAAGCTGAGAGGGCGCTTCTATAGCTTTGGGTAAACTAATGTACAGAGTAAAGTACGGTGCAAAATCCAAAGCAACAAACTGCATGTCCACTATAACTCTTGATCCGTAGGCTTTATCAGCTATGAAGCTGTGTATACGGTTGACGTTAACATTCATTATGATTCCACTATTAAATATACTAGGGCCAGTGTCTTATCGACAATTATCCTAAACATCAATACATTTGAATACAGCTATGACATATTGTTTTCATATCACTGCGTTTGGGATATAGTATTTAGACCTGTCAATTCATGTCAATGAATCGGACTAACATCCAATGTTTATGTTCAATAAACCAATTACTATTTCGCCAAATTATTCTTATCCACAAATCCGTATGCAACATCGAATCTTTCAGTCCAGTTAGAAACACGGATTATACACTGTTGACCTTTAATTTGGTTTATAATATAAAGTGCGTTGAGTGTTATTCCTATGTTCGAAAGGCTTGCTGAACATAACATTTGTTATTCAAATGATAAATTCTCAGACTATATTTCTACTAGTCCTAATCCAAATTCTTGCTCATATTCATTTTTAGAATTCAGCAAAACAGATTTTAAACTGAAAATAAAAAAAGTCATTATGTATGAATACACCTTAACTAGACTCGGACAATACGATCGCTGTATTTATTGAACACATGCTTGTCCAATTAATATTTCCTTGGTGCAGTTAACTATTTTACAATACCCCTTCTGGTATTATATTGTCGCCTTTAACTTATGGCCTCGACTCCTGTAATACAGTTATACTCTGGTCAGCTGCTATATTGTATTTCACTTTAGCTGTCTTGTTACCTATTATTATTTAATATTAGTCCTAACCTTGGAAAGTTGTTCATTCTGTATGATTTGGTATGCTAAAACAGCCCTACTCTTATTGTGCATATCTATTCCTCTTAGTGTATTTTTGTTACAACCTTCTTTGTCAATAGCATAAGCCATATGATGAAGTAAATCACTCTTCGAAAGCTTGTTATAATATAATTCAAAAATGTACATAGTCGCGTTACTGCTGATTTCTTTGCTTAACACGATATATATTAAAGAGAGTATTACATATAATTTGGCTCAAGCTATTTTACCATACATTTGACAAAACCGAATAACACAGCAAAAAACTACTGTTCACTCCCAGTGATGAAGTACACAGAACAATGGTACAAATATCTATATTAGCCATAATCTCCGGAGAGAACATTTATTGTGGTAATTATTGGTACTATTATACCAATGGTGAGCAGTGAAAAGGAATCTTCTAATCCCGCCTCCAAATCAACTCAACAAGCACAAAATTGATGTTTTGTACCCTGGTGAATTTAAATAAATAAATAAATAAAAAAATATGATCAAGATAAGACCATATATATGTTTACCCCTCCCTTGTCCAGCTGTCCATCTGTCCGTCTGTAACACAGGACATATCCCCACCTCTTTAACTCTTCTCCGGGTTTAAGTTAAAGTTTGTACACAACTGTATCATGCCAATGTACACAACGGATTTAATGACAAAATTGCTATTTATTTCATTTTTTGTAAATTTTGTCTCAATGTTATGGCTATTTTGACTTGTAACAATTTAAAGAATAGCAGGTGTCCGTATTTGTTTGTGACCTACAGCCATCCAATTGAATAATTGTATACACATTTTTATGGCAATTGACCGATCTGCTTGATATTCAAGCAGTTCCTGGATTGTGATGAATATCAGGTTTCTGCACATGATATGACAATGGATTGAAATGATATAGGATATCTACAATTTTCGTATCGAAACGTATACCGATCAAATTTGAGTCTCACACAGTTTTGTTTGTTTTGTTTTTGGCAGTTTTTCACTTTAACGAATACGAAGGATAAATGTCAGTTTTATGTGCGAGTAGGATTCGAAGAAGACTATTTGTATTTCACTCGACATTGTGCACTGATTTCCCCAACAAGTTATGCCCCAGATTATTCTCCATATAAAGACAACAATCAACTGAGCTTTCGCGAGTTTGTAATATTAAAGGACAAGGAGTAAAATACATTAGCTTGTGAAGGATGAACATTACATGGGTGCTTTAGAGCCACCTTTAAACATAAACTATATAATAAAAGAGTTATTTCTAATGAAGGAGTGGGCATTATCTACGTGTCGCTGCTGTCATTGGTTTTCAATGAAAGGTGTACTGTCCATCTTCAAATATAATTAATATCGGAGCAATAAGCTGCCCTTGTTTTGTTTGTCGATAAAAGTATGGCTGGTCTGGCTGGATTTGAGTGACATTGAGACTATAGCTGTATCGATTTACCTTGTTGGTTATAAGCACACACTCTTCAACATACAGTTTATTTTCAATTGATTTGAGTGCCGACTTGTTGTGAACAATGTCAAGTTGTGTTTAATTTGGCCGAGTGCCCCAATGCTACCAATTCTTCTTCCATATTATGAACTGTGCGATTAGAATTTACTAGTATTATATAGTATCTTCTGTTAATACGCCACATTTCACGAAGTGTCTGTTGATAAAATGTTAATATCTAAAATGTTGACTTTGAAATACCAGTATTGCCCATATATATATCGATTGTCCCGAGACAATATATTCCATGATTCTCATGTTAAAACAAACTTTTTGAAAAATAATCCCCTTTTTCACAAGGAGCGTATTAAAGTTCAAAACGCCCAAATAACCAAAATACTGAAGATATATATTATAACTCGATATTGTATTGTCTTAGTTCATTAGTGTACAATCGTTTGGACATACGACTATTACTGGCTGTATAATATAGTGTATGTGCATAATAGCTAAATGTAACGCAACAATATAATGTATAGTATACGGGCACATATATAATAATGAACGATGTCTCTGTCAAAAGAGTATGTGCGTTACAGCTAAATGTGCCCATAGCCATTAAGTGAAGGGTATGCCGGCACATATTATCTCTTCATTGAAGGAACACATTAGAAACTCGTTCGACGAATCCTCGTTATTTTCTCGTAAACTTCTTACGTTTATGTAAACCTTGTATGTTCCTGGTAACCCATTCCAAAATATCACGATCCAGAATAATCAAATATGATATTTTCTCCTTACATCGTGTTGAATATAGGTGGTGTAACATACAGCTCCCAAAAAGCGACTTTGATTAAACATTTTATAGAAGAAAATATCGTATTGCATTATAAATCTGGGGAAAGGGATTGTGTAGAACAATTATCCAGAACGCGCACGGTTTACATATAAATCAATATTTTACGCGAAAAATAACATAAATTGACCGGACGGATACTTAAAGATGGAATGTGCACGTAATCGTATACTTTACGGCCATTCATGGTTAATTAATATATGTGATTAAGCGCATTTTCCCAGCCTAATTCACTCGAAGACATGCTAATCGCGTTTTTCGTTATGTTGTGTCACTTGAAGACATACTTAAAGAGCAATTCAACAAACTCATACATGTAACTTGACAGTGTTGAAAAGTGCAAACTGCAATAAATAGTTTATGACTACTGATTTTCTTGAAGTTTCTGCATAAAGTGAAAGTTGTGAAAACATTTCCAGTGAACATCAAACGATAGGCTACATATCAAATGTTTTTCAAAAGATAAATCTCAACACCTGGAGAATAAACTAATTTTCCGTCCTGAAAAGGACGCCGAGTGATTGGCAAAAGCAAATATGGGTAGTTTTGTCCTATATTTCAAACAATATAGTCAATGTAAATAATAAGAACGAACAAATTGGTAGGCTTTTCCATAAAACTAGACACTGCTAGAATTGTGAAAAAATGTTTTTGGGTCAATATCTGCCGATAAAGCTGAAGAATACTAATTGACACTTACCTTAAAATGATACCAATAGCTCAAAATGATTGGAAATGTTCAACACATGGAGGTAACAAAACAATACGATGAGGGCATAACTTTAAGAATGTTAACAGCATGATGAATATTTACAATAACCATTGAGTCACAGCGGTCAATTGGGTTTCAAGAGTGTCACTGCATATATTTATCACTTGTTTTGTTTGTGTTAATAACTATGTACTCAAGTTTATCTACTGGTAAAGCCCCTCCCCTCCGCCCCCTATTCTACAGTTCTGCTATCTCAAAGACTAATTTCAATAAATATATGCCAACATCTTTCACGAGAATATATTACTTGGCTACAGTAGATATATGTAAATGTTCTGTTCTATTTGATGATAGCCCCATGTATGCCCCACGGGAATCGACTTCTCTATGGTAATTCATTCTGTGTTGAGGATTTTCTTAGTACATTTTTGAAAACCTATATAGTAGTTAATGACGTTTTGTATTTCCGTTGTTTGTCCTTTTACATGTAAGTATCGCGGTCGAAAGAATATAGACGGTGCATTCTGCCATATCATGTACATGCTGACACTATCGATCAAACATGTAACACATCAGGATAGATATATGTCGAGAAGCTTCTCTCTGGCATTTCATAGAAAGCGTTGGCTTGTTGTTCAAAACTTTATTAAGAATAATCCGCATGTCGAATACCTCTCTCTTCCTGGATTACTGATTTTATCTGCCGTTATCGTCTAATTTTGATTGAGCCACTCGCTCCCGGGGATGATTCGTCGCTGTAATTAGTCAACATCTCAATGCTAGTGCTATTTATCTTCGATAAGTTGGAATCTTGTTCAGTTCTAGCTTAGTGTATTTTCAGTGTTTCTATGAACCTTCTGGAAAACTAAAAAAGCCAATAC
>JARDVA010094241.1:0-11557 GCA_030265315.1 Mopalia swanii
CCCTAGTTCTCATCGGTTACTGTGTGGGTTATATGAAGAGCCCTAGTTCTCATCGGTTACTGTGTGGGTTATATGAAGAGCCCTAGTTCTCATCGGTTACTGTGTGGGTTATATGAAGAGCCCTAGTTCTCATCGGTTACTGTGTGGGTTATATGAAAAGCCCTAGTTCTCCTTGATAACTGTGTGGGTTATATGAAGAGCCCTAGTTCTCATCGGTTACTGTGTGGGTTGTATGAAGAGCCCTAGTTTTCATTGGTTACTGTGTGGGTTATATGAAGAGCCCCAGTTCTCATCAGTTACTGTGTGGGTTATATCTAATATAAAATCTGTCCTCAAGTGAAATACCCTTATCCTTATTTTTCCACGCGAATGATTGTTCAGGTTACGTAGAGGTTACACAAATGAAAATTCACGCAAACGGTCAACGTTCACGCAAACTTAAGACCATGTAGGCCTATACAT
This sequence comes from Mopalia swanii, assembly GCA_030265315.1. NCBI lineage: Eukaryota > Metazoa > Mollusca > Polyplacophora > Chitonida > Mopaliidae > Mopalia > Mopalia swanii. The sequence goes on from JARDVA010094241.1 coordinate 463, forward strand.
GGAATCTACAGTGTATGCAAGCTCGAAGGATTTTCATAGGCTGTCAGAAATATTTGTTATGTTAGACTCACTATAATCTAAGTATATTTAAGTATGAACCATTTTTTGCTTCAATTATGATGTAAATTTGACGGAAAAAACACAATTGTTTAGGCTAAAATAAGTGCAACAGAGGTCGATAAACAACGCGAAATAGATGTATAACCTAGGGCTGTGTTATCATGGTGGCTGGCTCCGGTTCTCCAGCCAATCAAAAGGTCGAAATAGAGCTAAAGAAGACCATAGAGACTATAGCGGTGCCTTTGATTGGCTGGAGAGCCGGAGAGCCGGAGCCAACCACCATGTCACAGCTTACTTTTTGTTGAAAGCGTTGACCATTCACAATAAACAAAACCCTACTAAATTAATTTGGATACTTTGTAAAAAAAATTTCATTCACTGCACCCCATGTGCTTTTACTTTGTTTGCTCTGATAATGCCTTTATGAAGACGCATGCCGCTTACCACATGCTATGCAACAACAAAAACATGGTATTATGACAGTCCCGCCTTACTTTGTTTTAAAATCCACACGCGAAGTATTCCCAGGTTAGTCTACTGGTTATGAAGACTTTATTTGTAAATGACATTTGATTACAATCTGTGAACAAAGATTTGTGCCAGTTCTTACTGTTTACGCGGTATATCGTGGCACCTAATAGGGTAATTACACTAGGTTATATATTTATGTAACCTAGGCCTATAACCTTATATATACGAGAACGATCGTTCGCGCAAATATTTTTCACGTTACCGAACGATAGGTTACATAGGTTCAAATTTATGTGAAAGGTAGATCGGTTACGCAAAATTTTGAAAAAATAAGGCCTGCGTAGATAAAGAGCAATCAAACTAACAAATGTTTTATACGTCACCTGTACATGTTTTATACAGCTCTGTACCATGTATCATGCACCCTTTCAAATTGGGCGGCATGTTGTCCTTAAAGTGAAATAACCATGGTAACTAAATGTGGTGTAAATTCCCAGGCGTTCGACCGGGCATCATCTGTAGCTGGTATAGTCTAAGGGCACTTGTCATCAATGAAAAGGAACAACAGACCACATAAAACACTTGTTGCCCAGTAATTTTGACTTAAATGGTCCTTGCCAAAATCATCTAATTTTTCATGATTGAGTTAAATCTGAAAATAATTAGAAGAAAATGTGAAAAGTATAGAAGTTATAATGACACTTATGCGCAAGCGCACAAAAATGCATACATGTACTTATAACCAAATGCAGTAGTTATTTTGTGCTCCAAGACCGTGAAATTTTTGCTTAATTTATGATTTTTTTATTTTGGTAAATAACTTTTATAATCATTTCAACAAAATTGATACTACATCATTTTTCTGTATGAGAATGTATGAGTCTGATCTAGAACACTTTTCAGTCAGGAGAATAACATTGAAAAACCACAGTGACCAATAGCCTTGGTTTGTTTTTAAAGTCAAATCCTATAAAAGGATGTAGTCTTAGCTTGTTCCTGTTTCTGTTATCTTCTATCTATAAAATTGTAATCTGATTCGTGGGTATACGTGTAAGCTTATGCCTCGATTGGCGCAGATACTTTTACCCAGTACTGGATAAGTACTTTATTGAAACTGTTTATTATTAAATTAAGCAATTGTAATTCAGAATCCCTACTCAAGTCTATTTCTTTTCCCCCGACAAATTCATAAGTGCCATGAATGATTGACACTTTATGATCAAGACTTATAAATGCATCCTTAAACTAAAACTTAAATTTTTAAAATTGTCCCAAGTTATGATGCCACAGCAATTTTAGTGTCATAAGCGTATACCTTGTATTGAATATTTTTGAGTGTTCGGTAACTTAATTACGTCAGCAAAAATGTCTTGATGTGTGTATGTTTAAAATAATTTGCATTAAAATAATAATCTTGTATTAGGCTTGTGAATTAAGAAAAAAGCTAAAAAAAGAAAATTTAATGAAAAAGCTAAGTATTTTTTAAATTTGTGGGCTATGTTCACTTCTAAATATAGCTCATATCAATCATATAAAAGAAATGACCTACAAACTTGTGTCAAAACTTGTAATTTGTAATCCAGTAGGCCATAGATGCACCCAACCCCGTTTAGTTCATTGCTCCAGATCCAAATGTTCCTTTGTGTCCAAGTTAGCATTAAGTGTCAGTATTGCCGGGGTGGGTTCTTCACTGCTCGGCCAGCTTCATTTCCCATGAATAATGAGGTCACTGTTATATAATTTAAGCAACTCTAACCAAACCTGCACTTTTATATATCAGTACTTATTTCGATTCACTTTTGGACTGGTTCCTTGTTCTGTGTATTAGACTACAGATCCTCCTCCAATTAACTTTCAGCCCTCTCGTTAGGGTAGTTTGTTTGAAGAGTAGCACTACTGTCTTCACTAAGCACTGGAGGTGCGTTATCTTTCCAACACTATGAAAACGCTTCACATTTTGGTTGTGCTAGTGTCAATTTTTGTTGGAATACACCGCCGTCATATAAAGAGAAATACCCTTAAACATGGCATAAAACACAAATCAATCAGCTATCACATGTTCAAGTCCCTCACAGGAACTCTCAATGGGTGGTATATATATTAGCATTAGCGGCGCCAGGTTTCACCTAATACATGTATGTTAGATAATAAATCCTCAAATATGTGAACTGCCCTTGAAAGTATTGTTTTATGCCCAGCGAAAAAGCTAATTTAATTAATGTTTAATATCTATGATCACGCCTGGAAAATCATGCGACCATGGGTAATGTGAAACCGTACGTCTGGTGTGAAATTTAAAAAAAAAAAATTATTTTTATTTTTTTTTAATTTTGTTTATTATAATATTGTATAAAACCCACTACAATATTGATGTCAAACCGAAAATAGTTGAATTTAATGTATAAAAGTTTATCCTATAGCACATGATGTTTAAGATTTTTTTCGAACCATAATCATCGTATGTAGAATCTGGTGAGAAATTTTTAACCTGAAAAATAGTTGTCGCAAGAGAACTACAGTAACTACATGTAATTTTTCAGAAATATTTCTGAACCAAGTTGTAAGTAACCTATTAAACCAAAATGCCCAATTAGATACATGTACATGTATGAAGAAATCAATGTAATATTGATGTGTCAATTCGCAATTCATAATAAAAATTTTGCCAACATTTTTATTGTTATTGTTAACAACATGACGTTGACAGAGACCTTGCGTGAAATATACCTTGAATTTTCACAGATACATATAGAGAGTATGTATCATCGTTGATTTTTGCCACTTGTGTAGACAGGATGTGGTTTCTTTCACCTACATTTACCATATTAGTCATTTTGTGTTAATTTGATAAACAAACCATAAATATTCGAATTGATCAGATTTTGCTCGGTTACCATCCGCTCTACCAGAGGGAAGTATATTGAAGTGTCTGTAAATCATATCAAATAAATATACTACATACATAAACTAGCAGTTTTTAGTTAAATGCACATCTACAAAATAGTAACAAATTGATTTGTTTAGTCTGCATTCATTGTAACATGTAGAGCAAAACTCCATGCATGGCATGGTTGCGCTATTGTGTCATTTTCCATTTGTAGTACGCCCAATAATTTTAATACCCTTGAGCATCATGTCAAACACTAATCAATCAAATTAATCTGTAATTATAAAAATTTGAAACAATACTCCCCTCTCTGGAACTATATCTACATTACATGATGATTTACCTGTAACTACATGTACCTGTGTCAACTTGGAAAATATGTAAGGCTAACAGAAGGTTGTTTTATAATTTCAGATACGATGGGAAAAGAATATAACGTTAGGGGAACCGCCTGGGTTTCTTCATTCATGGTGGTGGTAAGTATGACGTATTCTCACTAAAGCCCCAATATCACCACTCCTATGCTCTGATAAAATGGGTACTTTTCACATAAATTGTTATGTCTAAAGAGACCTCACAGTTTCGACATCTCTATTGTCAAGTAATATCATGCAGTATGTACTCTTTTTGCAAGTCGTTTTATATCTCAACCAGCGTGAAAAGAGACTCATGCCTATTGTAGTTTATGAAGTTTGAAAATAAAGAAAATCTGTCTATACCATTCCAGTGCTGTCTGTATTATTCTGTGATGTCATCCTGTACACATGGCGGCAGGTTGGGATGTGCTCCTGATTATCTTATGTTCTCAAAGCAAACATAACAGATGGAAAACGGATTTCATTGAATTATAACGGTGACATATTTCAGGAGTCTCGCTACCAGGAAATCCTCATGTAATAGGTCACTGGTATTATCCAATCAAATTCCTTTTCCGTCGTTGTTGTCACTGTTCAAGTGTTGTGATAAGGAAAGCTGTCCGTTTGATAATGCAGAAAAAGTTTTGAGCTTGGAAGCAAAATTTGAAAATAATCCATCGAAGTATCGCAGTACTGGTATGGAATTTAAAGTATAACTTTCCCTTACATTTGACACGTGGCTGTGGCTTAGTGGTAGTGTGTGCGCTTACTAATCCTGCTTCGTTGTACTGTTCACCGGATTGAGACGGCCTACCATAAGGTATATGAGTGAGTCAATCGTAGGGGTGGTTTTTACGAGGTGTCCTCTCGGTTTTCCAAAGTAATTAGACGATGCAGTGTGAAGTGGACAATCCGTTGTCATATAAGTGAAATACCCTTGAGTACGACGTTAAACCCCAATCAGACTCATTCATTTGCAAGTATCTTTTATTTTGATTTCTGTGACTAGTTGACTTGAAGTTCACCAAAGGCTGTAAATTTTAATGTTTGAAGTGTCCTCCATTCTGTATTTTCTGTTACTCTACATGTATGTGTTTTGACTGCAATGATACCGAGACTCTGTGAACTCTTAGCCGTGTTGAGTATCTCTCGCCGAATTATTTAACAAGGCACAATAGGCTTATTAAGGTTTAAACTGAGAAACCAGTTCGAGTCTACTGGAAAAACATTTGTCATTCAAGAAATCATCTAATTCTATGAAACTTTGAAGGACCAGTTTGCACTTTTTGCTTGTGTTTATCTAAAATTTATTGTCTGAATTAATTTGTTTGTTACTGTCTAGTCTGTTTCCGTTTAAATTTGTGTGACCATTCACTAAAAATAAATTTTCATGGACTGGATGTTTACAGATCAATATATTCCATAACTTTACAGAATTTAACATCAAGCTTTTTGTCTTGGCAGGTCAAATTTTGTACAACGTTATTAGCTGTTATTTTCAATACTATTGTTTCTCACCATATACTATTTTTGTTTGGTGCCACTTGCTATTACAGACAAAAAAAATTTAGAAAAGGGAAAATCTAACTGGGCATTGTAGTATATAGCCCAGGTTAATGGCAGTATAAAAAAGATGTCTTGACCCAGTGTTTACCACGGGTTGTCCTATACATAGCTTAAGGACATTTCTCTATCTATATAAACACAGGATACTCTATTTTAAGACATGCATATAAATACTCTACGTACTGATATATATGTGTGTGTGTTATATTTTATTCGTTAAAATGATAGACAAATCCGATTAAACCTCTGTGCTCCGTTACACAATGTTAAACTTCCTCATTTTTAAAATCTGAGACTTTGCTAACTTAAGTTAATATTTGTGATTCAGTACTTTTCTAAAATATTTACAGCTCTCTTTAACTTCAGTAAACTAAACAATATTTATATATGAAGAATAATCAACTAATTGACTCTGTGCAAAACCCCAATTGTCATCATATAGGTGAAATACCCTTGAGTATGACGTTAATACACAAACAAGGCTATCCACTTCTGACATCATGATTGACATGTCCTATCAATACCATCACATTCAATACATATTTCATGTTTGATGCCAAAATTGATAAAACCTCTTAAATAACCATAAACATGTTAAATGTAAGAATGGCGTTTACTGAGTTATAATGCATGTACTGACACAGAATTGTGTGATTTATAAAACACATTTATTTGACTGCTTGGACAGTGTGAATTATGATACAGGTGAATTATGATACAGGTGAATTATGATACAGCATTGCCATAGATTTAGCTCTATCTTTAGTCCAAAAGTAAACATATCAATCTATATATGGGTTTCGTCAACAAAAAAAGCATTTTCTGACAAAATTTGTAAATATTGTGTCAATTTCTCACATGTTACGATTTCACTAATTGATTGACATATTTGACTCAATATGAGCAGTTACATGTAGGCACAGTTATTCTGTCTTTAGCACAGCAGTGTCATTTATTGCCCAGCACACCAAAACTTCCCATGGTTGTGTTTATAGTATTTCTACTCTTAATACCACACTTGTATCAGTGAAAAGCCCTTAAGGCTTTGCTGGACCCCTTGGACTAAAGGCCCGCGACCGTGGCATAGTGGTTAGCGAGCGAGCTTTCTAATGTCTACTTCGATTTACCGTTCACAGGATCGAGTCCATCTGTCGACCCTCAGGTATATGAGTGAGTCACAAGATGTTGCTCCGGTAATCGCGGGGTGGTTTTTACGAGGTTTCCTCCCAGTTTTCCACAATACTAGGGCAAGTGGACAATCCGTTGTCATATAAGTGAAATACCATTGAATACGACGTTAAACACCAATCAGACAAACAAACAAAACAAACCTTGGACTCAAAAATGACAATAACATTTTTGTTTACCCTTTTTATTTAAAGTCAAACTTCAAAGTTTATGATAGGGACAAAATTAAATACCAATTCAAATTACAAATAATTAAAATTGGGCCCTGAATGTAGTTTAAAGCAGTCATTGTGTTTGAGATTAATGGGATTAACACAGCAGCCTTGGCTTTCCTCTGTGGGTCTTTTGCTATTTGTTGAGGTGTAGTTCCAGTAATTAAAGTTAATCCTACATTTTTTAAAGTGTTTACTAGAAGATATATTTTCTATTTTTATGATTACCTAAAGATTGACAAGATTGACAAACAAAAGAGTCCCTCTTAGTAAAATTATCAAAAACATGTCCTGTCTTACTTGTTGCTTGTCATGTCATGGTTGGTAGCTTGAGTGGTTTCCTTATTAAAACGTATGAGCTTGTCGGACGCCATATGAGTGAAATAACTGTGGCTAACATGCACAATCGAACACTCAAACATTTCGAGTTACAATTGTGAAGAGTAGCAAATTTGGTCTGTTGGCTGGTCTATGTCCTTATAACTGAAGAGCTGTCTACTCTTCTTCAATGTTGCAATTTAGTAAAATTGCTTAATATATTTTTTCATATCAGCTCAGTAGTTTTGCTTTATCTATTTTCATCAGTGTTACATAACACCTACATGTATAATGCAGACATGGTACTATTTTATGATTAATAATAACAACGATCGTTTTTTTCTTTCTTCAAAAATTGATGACACAACTGCAATTTGGTAGATGTAATTTAATTCTAGTCCTTTTTGTTTAGCCTGTAAAGGTTATGTGTTCACCCTTAGGGGCTTTCTCCAACCTGTTAAAGTAACACTACATTGTAATCCATAATCTCCCTGAGGGTTCTCCACACAATAAGTGACAATATTACAATGGTCTTCATGTAAGTTGCACTCTATCAATAGGTATTAACCAGTAATAGTAGGAGAGGAATGTTTGGGACACCTGTCCATTGGGTTTAATTTGAATGGCTTTTGTTAAATGCTGGCCCTTTCATCTGGGTGCCTGGCTTTTAGATCTTCTGCTTCTCCACCCCCACTAACCCAAGATCTCACTGTCTACCTTATCAAATGACCTTAAAAATGTCCCTTATTTACTTTTACCTGTTCATTTCTTCTTGGTTATCGGAAGGGTTTGACCTCTGTCTTAGGCTAGTATGTTTCAGTCATAGTCATACTGGCTTTGCTAACCATAGAGGAACATTAATTTTCCAACCATGCAAAGCCCCACATGCTTTATGATTGTGTTGGTCTGGCTATATATGGTCTACATTAGTGTCATATAAGTGAAATATACTAACGCAAGCTTGGAATTTAAAATCAAGTTTGGAATTTAATACATATAGTACTGGTAATTGTAATTTAACATGGAAATGTTCCTAAATTTTAATCCGATTTTGATCAGATCACCTATCACCTGCCCTTCCATCCCAATATACAGGTACATTTTTGACCATCAAAGTTTATTGGCCTAGATGGTTGTTTGTGGATTTTTTGCTTTGTGTTGAACTGGAATTGTATAACTACTAATCTCCACTAACTGGTTCACTTCATTTCCTAGAAATATGTTGTAGACCATGCATCATACATGTACATAGCCTTTTGTATTCTTTCATAAAAAAACATCTAGATACAGATTAGGATAATCAGGTTCTTTCTTCTCCAAAGTGTGCTACAAAGTGTTAAAAGTTGAAGCCAACACCACCTATCCATTCTTATCATCGCATCAATGCATTTAGATGGTGTCCTGAGGAAAGCAGATAACAAAGGCCTCAACATGTGTCCCCCACACATCCTCATAGTCTAACCCTGATCACCTTGCTGACTGACCAGTGGTCTTTGTCTGTGGTCCAGGTGGTCCAAGACCCAACACTGGTCACTACAGCTGGTCTTCCCGCCAATCACAGTTTCATTGACAACTCCCCCCCCCCCCCCCACCACCAGTATGCTCTTCCTCCCTGTGCCCTGCCACCAGTCTCTGTGATCAACATCTATCATCATCACACCCAAAAACACTTACATCTATTCTAATATAGTTAATGATTTTATAAAGTTATGGTTGTCATTTATTTTATACTCGGACATAAAATCATAGTGTACTGTATGATGTTAAAAATAAAACCAATCTAAATGTAGGTTGACCTTTTTGACCTTTACCTGGGATTGTCCACAACCAATAGAACAAAAACAAATACCTGTAGGAGTTATATGTAAATAAGGTGTGATTTAAAATATCTAGGCTTCTTGAGTAACATTCTTAAATACGGTAAATAAAGACAAGTCATTTTCTGATAACATATAATGTTAAAAGCAATTATGTTTCAAGACTAGGGCAAGGAACAGTGTGAAGTGGACAATCCGTTGTCATATAAGTGAAATACCTTTGAGTACGACGTTAAACCACAATCAAACAAACAAACTTTATGAGTTTCCTTATGTTGACAATACAAGGTTGAGGCAAAACAAAAGTTACAAATAATCTGCACAAGTATGAAGATTCAGATACATGTTGACTCTAGTTTCTGAGAAAAGGTTGTGGACGTAAATCTTGAGACATTCATTTTTGATTGATTGTGTACTATACATGGAGCTGGATAAAGAGGTGTTAGTGAGTGCTTTTGTAAACATATAGTGTGGTGAGTGTTTGGGGTTGAGAGACTCTAATCTTTTCTCCTCATTGAGATTCGGTAATAATCTGATAGTGTTTGTCCAGTACTTGTCACCAGTGTTTAGCACTTGACACGGAGAGAGCTGAATGACCCAGTGTGCTTTCTCAATGACCCTAGCTGGAATCTCACATCTCCTCCTGTAATAGTCATTCATACCAGGTGACAACTTTCATCCTATAAACAATCCTGACAAGTGAAGATTAACATATCTTAAAGAGAACAAAATATTTGAAATCAATTTTGTGGACCATTGAAGAGAGCTTTCTTTATATCCTAATTAGGGTCATAAGAGAAATAGCACAAAATTAATGTACAACTATTTACAGGAGAGTATGTTTGTGTGGTATTTGAATACTTTCTACCCTCTTTTAATCTATAAATGAAACTGAAATGCATGTAGTGTAGACCGTTGGAGTGAGCTTTCTTTTTCTCTGTGACCTCTGGTGAGGGTCATTTCAATGGAATGTTGTAATACTATCTCCACTGAGCAATGGGGTGATCATAAGACAAAGAATAACTTCGAATGGATAACAACTTCTTGATTTATTTTGCGTAAAATTTCCATCCTGTTCTAGAGTTTGTTTGAGACTATTTGTATTACAGTTGGAAACGATTTCTGGAATGAGATAGAAACATTATACTCCCAACTTGTAAATGCCACTTAAAGAAGCCAATGTGGGGATATTAATTTTCAAACATAGCAAAACACTTCACATTTTATGCTTGTGCTCATGGCGATAAGTGCTCCAAAGCACTGCTGTCAAATAAGTGAAATACCCGTGAATATCCTGTTTTAAAAAAAAACCTTTTTATCAACTGTTTGTTCATAAAGGACATCCAGTTTTTGAAACATCATCGGGGGAGGAGGGCTTCCTGGTGCTTGGAGTCGGGAGCATAAAGCTCAATTCACACCGGACGCGACTGTCACGCTGCATGAAAATAGTGTTTTTATGTAATAAAAGCTGCAGCGCGACAGTATGAACTTTATTACATAAAAACACTATTTTTGTGCAGCGCGACAGTCGCGTCGCGTCCGGTCTGGTGTGAATTGAGCTTAAGAATCCAATCTGTTTGCAATGGATCCTGTTTTGTCACATGATCGTGTCATTCTTAGCTGTCAATGCTGTAGAGGATTGTTTTCCTCACCCATTTTGCAGGCATGTCAGAATATTCGTGTGAAATAACCTTGCCATATTCTGATATTAAGACACCTGCCATTTGCTAAACAAGAACTTTGTGTATATAATTATAATCATTACTAGTGTTATGTTTTGTTATGGCGGCAATGTACCAATGAATGCTTGCCTTGAGAAATATATGCCCGCTTGATTATCGTGTTTGACAATATAAATATTAATTTAGAGACATAACTTTCTTTTCTAATTTTCCCTTTCATCATTGTGTCTCTTTGTTGATCTTAACCTACTTTTCATTATTTCTGGTTTCAGTGTATTCTGGGATTTATACTGTGCAGCTCCTGAACGGAGGGATACGTGTGACCATTCTAGTGAGGCAAAAGCATTTCATGATTATGTAAGTGTTGCACCATTTTTTATCCTACAGCTCTGTGTTACTGTTATAAAGGGTATACATTGTGTTTATGTTATAGTTGACCTTTCTATTGTTGATGTTACTGTCTGTTGGTAATGTTACTGAGGGCCTGTCTGTTGGTAATGTTACTGAGGGCTTGCCTGTTGGTAATGTTACTGAGGGC
>JARDVA010094574.1:0-11542 GCA_030265315.1 Mopalia swanii
CACGGCCCATCCACTCTCGTCCCGTTGATACAAGAGAGTGATTCACACGGCCCATCCACTTCCGTCTCGTGGATACAAGAGACTGATTTACACGGCCCATCCACTCTCGTCCCGTTGATACAAGAGAGTGATTCACACGGCCCATCCACTTCCGTCTCGTGGATACATGAGACTGATTCACACGGCCCATCCACTATCGTCTCGTTGATACAACAAACTCGAGTGATTCACACGCCCCATCAACTTTCATCTCGTGGATACAAGAGACTGATTCACACGGCCAATCCACTATCGTCTCGTTAATACAACAAACTTGAGTAATTCACACGGCCCACCCACTTCCGCCTCGTTGATACAAGAGACTCGAGTGATTCACACAGCTCATCCATGCACTACCGCTTGTTGATACAAGAGAGTAACCCGTGATTCACACGGCCCATCCACTTACGTCTAGTTGATGCAAAATATTCAAGAGATGGATTCACACGGACCATCCACTTACGTCTATTTGATATAAGAGAGTGATCCAGTGACCCATCCACTTCCGTCTCTTTGATACAATAGACTCGAGTGATTCACACGACCCATCAACATCAATCTCGTTGATATAAGAGAGGGATTCACACGGATCATCCACTTTCGTTCGTATATAACCGACGGATGTCGATTGCTGCTTATACGCCAGTATAACACACTGACTATTTACATGGCTCAATCCTTTTTGTCAATATAAAAAAAATCGGATGAAATCTATCTGCAAAGTCAGAAAAAAACACTTAAAAAACCTACTTTAAACTCTGAAAACTATTTTCGAATAGAAATTGTAAAAGTGGTTTTAATTGATATCGTGACGTTGTTGTCAAGTTAAATAAACCATTCATGTATAATATAAAACTGATTCCTTTTAAATCGCTAGTGGTTCTTAAGAAAATAAAAAATTTGCAAACAAATCTTTTTAAAGAAGGAGCACGAAGATTCTTCATAGATAAAGCAACAAGCTAACAACTGAGTTTGAATTATGAAGTATTGGTTTATTAAATTTACATCGGATAGAGGTGAAGATACATATAGGTAGAATGGATTTTCTTCTTCAACTGTTAAACAGAAGGTACCTATTGCCTGTCATAAAGACCGCTCTTGTTACTACACTGAATCTTTAAAAATTCCTTTACTCCAATTTTCCGACGAATTTTTTAGTGTTATATCTTGAATTATATTCTAATGCCTCCTATAACACACAATGAAAAGCATACTGTACCGGTAACAAACAAATAATACTAAAAAGTCACATCAAAACAAACTATAACAAACATATATTCCAATAATAAGCAGTGTTTTAAACAACCTCCAAATGATGTTATGAAAATACAATTTAAAATAAGCAATAACAAACAGGAACTTACTCAGTAATTTAAATTTACAACAATGAAAGTCACACTGGCACGGGGATGTAGATCCATTAAACTTGATGAATCATCTTATGTTCTAGATAACTCCCAGAGACAAGTTTCTTAATAAACCTTAATCCCGAGTTGTTTTATGGGTAACCTATGGACATCTCGAGAAAGGGTAATGACCATTAATATGGTGTATAAAATATAGTTAAAAATGTAACTGACAAGATATTCGGCATGGGGTATGAATACATCAGTCTACAAATGAGTATTTCAGAGATACAGAGATTAACCCATGGATATGTATGTAAAGAGAATGAGTGTTACAACCCGTGCGATACAGAGGGAAGTTTATTGTTGCCTACATTTTAACAATGCTTTGTACACCACACTAACGGTCATTACCTGCTATCGAGATGTTAGTAGGTTACCCATAAAACAACTCGAGATTAAGGTTTATTAGTAACCTGTCTCTGGGAGTTTATCTAGAACATAAGATCATTCATCGATTTTAAAAACTAGGGAAAAGTTTTTCAATACATGTAGATCCTAATTTCGTGTTGTAATGGATAATCTACAAACGTCTCGAGAGAAGGTAATGGCCATTTACATGATTTATAAAGTATTGACAAATATGTAACAAACAAGATATTCGGTATGGGTTAGGAAAAAATCAGCATACAAATTGGTATTTCAAAAATGATAAATTAACCAAAGGCGATATACGTTAAAGGGAATGGGTGTTACAACCTGGGAAACTTCTCCTTTAAATAACCAGCAGGTCCTTTTAATTTTGTTTCTGATCTCTTGTTTGCTGTAATGGATCTTCGTGAGAGAGGAGAAGACATTTTAAGTACAAGAGTTTGATATCCAGTATACGGAGCAAACTGGGTTCTACATTGTAGGTTGGTCATACTGGAATTCCAAAGGTATATACATATGAAACTATAAGATGAGTTGTGTCCAACTGTTCAGCTTAATATGTCATCACGATGTGCTCTACTAAGTGTCGTGGTGCACCTCATGTCGTGGTACTTATAATGGTATGGTGCTTGTTGTACTATGATGCTTGTGAAGTCATTGTGCTTAGAGTTTTATGTTGCTTGTAAAGTATCATTGTGCTTGTGATCTTATGGCGCTTAACAAAGCTATGGAGTTGTTAATGTTACGTTGCTTGTAATGTTAGGTTGCTTGTAGTATCATGGTGTTTCTGGTAGCTTGTGATGTTATGGTGCTGCACAAAGCTATGGTGCTGTTAATGTTATGTTGCTTGTAATTGCATGGTGCTTGTGATACATGTAGCTTTTGATGTTACAGTGCTCCACAAAGCTATGGTGCTGGTAATGTCATCATGCTTGTAATTGCATGGTGCTTGTGATACATGTAGCTTGTGATGTTATGGTTCTTCACAAAAGCTATGGAGATGTGAATGTTATGTTGCTTGTAATTGTATGGTGCTTGTGGTACATGTAGCTTGTGATGTTATGGTGCTCCACAAAAGCTATGGAGATGTGAATGTTATGTTGCTTGTAATTGCATGGTGCTTGTGATACATGTAGCTTGTGATGTTATGGTGCTCCACAAAAGCTATGGAGATGTGAATGTTATGTTGCTTGTAATTACGTGGTGCTTGTGATGTTATGGTACTTCACAAAGCTATGGTGCTGTTTATATTATGTTGCTTGTGATTGCATGGTGCTAGTTGTGGAAAGGTGATTGTCGTATCGTGGTGCTTCTAATATCATGATGCTTGTACACGCACCTGCCTACCATAGAAGAAAGTAATGTGTAAAATAATTATTTTTAAGGAAAGTACTGTGTATTTGTGTGATACAGCAAAACACAGAATATTAATGTATATCTGTATTTTCATGGCCTATTGGTGTAATCAACATAATTTATCTGTACAAAATGCTCGAAAATTCACCGGACAGGCAAGTCAGCTTGTTTTGATGGTTGTGATGCAAGGCTTCGTGAAGCTTTGATGTTGTATCTGAACCAACTTGTCCTGTAACATTCACAGTAAGTAGGAACTGTAAACCCTTCAATCGTCAGCGGTGGTGTCCCTCTGGTGTGCTCTTCATTGTATACCATGAAATACTGTATAGTTGTCTGTGGCACACAATAATGTCCTGCAGGGCATCTACAATCAATTTATTTAAAGCTATTTATTAGTTAAAACCGAAGCATTTGAGACTTTTCTAAATAAATTCTAATCATGAAGTTGAATTTATTCTGGAGTCGTTATAGGTAACCAAAAGATCAGACGAGAGAAGATAATAACCGATCAGACGAGAGAAGATAATAACCGATCAGACCAGAGAAGATAATAACCGATCAGACGAGAGAAGATAATAACCGATCAGACGAGAGAAGATAATAACCGATCAGACGAGAGAAGACAATAACCGATCAGACGAGAGAAGATAATAACCGATCAGACGAGAGAAGATAATAACCGAGCAGACGAGAGAAGATAATAACCGATCAAACGAGAGAAGATAATAACCGATCAAACGAGAGAAGATAATATCCGTTCTCTTCATGTTTTAGGCAGTAAAAATGCTAAACCGCAGGAATCCTCTGGAATTCCTTTTCTGTGTTTCGTCTTTGAATCTGGCATCGTATTACACACTCATGTTAAATCTAAGGTGAATAATAGTTCTATTTCTGTGTGTCATCGAGGAAAATATCTTCAATAGTCTACAAGAACTTTCAGTAAACGCCCGATATCAAATGGAATAAAGTGTCACATTTTTGGCAAAAATGTTATATTTAAGTTGGAATCGTACACTTGTACTTGTAGTGTATCAATATTTACAAACATCATATTTACCTGCCACAGCGTCCCTTAGTTACAAACTGGTATTTGCCTATCTTCGTCAGCTGAACCATCTCTCGTTGAACACCATTAGTATTCCTCATAAAAGTCTCCTTCACGTGAGTAGTATATCTATAAAAAAAAAAAGAGGATTAAAACGCTGTTAATTTCTTTTGGAGCAGCTGATCGAGGAGAGCACTACACTTTTGCTTATGGAGGAACATCACTTGACACTTCCGGTCTCCGTTACAGATTCCTCGGAGAAAGTCGGGACATCAGTCGGCCCTTTCCGTATTATTACAGATACCTCAGAACTGAATGGAAGCAGTAATGTTACACGAAAACCTGTAATCTAAATCACGGATAAAGCTGCACCAAAACACATGGGAGTGGCTTACGGAAAAGCTTGGGAAAACTCTGTAGTCATATAGATGACACGGTCCAAGTTTCTACTGGCATATAATGCAACACAGAAAGCCACACAGAAAGTTTAATCCTGCGGCGAAAGAACACACGCTGAGAGATCATGAATGCGACACGCATATAAACTTTTTCTAAACGGAAATATAGCATGTCTATGGACAAAAACTGTCCAACATCGTCCTTGACGACGTCTCCGTGTATTAACTCACGGCGCTTCTGGAAAGATTTTAGTCTTTTAAGAGGAAAACGAGACTGCAAGCGTTTCGTCAAAAGAAGAAACTGATATGAAATACACTCGATATAAAATTCACCTGAATGTAACCATCAATTACAGAAAATACAACTGAAGAGTATATTTATGTGAGATAATTATATCTTTCAAAGAAAAAAAAAATCACGCACGCGTTTTTGAAATTTGCAGTACCAACATTGCACGCTGGCGATATGACCCAAAATTTGCATTTTGTTCCACAAAGTAAGGTTCAATCTAGCTTGAGGACATGGGGCTTAACAGAGAGCAGATCGATATTGTATATTCCATTTAAAATACGAAAAAGTGTAGGGGGATTTGGGGAACCGTGTTTGTGAAGTCCATGACCTACATATTCTGCCTCTTTTGCGCACTTGGCCAGGTTAGTGACATGAATGTATATACCACTAAATAATAAAAAAACAAATCAAAAACAAAATGAAGAAAAAGATCGTTTTGTGTTTGTTGAAAATAATGTCTGGGCGGATAAAATTCTGTCGCCACTTCCAAACGTCATCTCGCGCAATGCATTATGGCTAAACAAATCCGCCATTGTGCAGACGGAAAAGAAATCATGAAGAAGCCTGACTTTAGACTGGACATATTAACCGCCACAAGTCGAGTGTCAGGGGCTAAAATTAATGGAATACCTTCCTTATACCGACTTCTGTGAAGCGATCAAGCTTCGACAGGGTAAGCGCAGTTGTTAACTTGTTTGGATGAGGGAGGTGAAATTCAGCCCATGTCATGATATGCGTGGCGGTATGGACGAAGGGAGTACCAATACGCCAACTAAGCTATGTTCTCGTCTTGTGTCTCTTCAAACGAGTGAAGAGAAGAGTAAAAATTATGTTATACAGGACTGGATTTAATTTAGGCGTGCGCTGCTCACCAAGATATGTTATATAGACCTGATTTGCTCATTTGTACATTTTGCTTACGGTACCAATATGTCTCTGGTTTCCAGTGGAAGTCCTACTTACAATTAGGTGCTACAATTCGACTTTGTATATATAATTGAGATGTTATTGTAGCTCGTTATAATTTGTTCATAGCTCATAAAGTCAACATTTCAGGTGAAGACATTTCGTTTCTACGGCAGCGTATTAGGGCCACGGTGTGAAAATAAAATCAGAATATTATCTCCTAATTAGGAGATCTTTTCTCCTAATTAGGAGATAATAAGTCCTAATTAGGAGATAATAAGTCCTAATTAGGACATAATACAGGACTGGATTACTTATCCAGTAACCTGATATTGACCAGAATTATTCACGACGTTATGTTATACAGGCCTGGTTTACTCATCAAGTCATGTAATATACACCAGGTTTACTCGTCAACTTATGTAGTATCATCTTGGTTTACTCACCAAGTTATGTAATTTAGACGTGCGCTGCTCACCAAGATATGTAATATAGACCTGATTTGTTCATCAAGTAATGTACGGTAGGCCTGTTTTCATTATTAGGTTGGTAATGTAGGTTTGAGATTTTCAAAACAAGACAAATTAAAGTAGTATTCAAATAATACACGCTATGAAGTTGCTAAAAAAATATTTTTCTTCGTTTTTCACTGTAAAACCCACTAAAATATTGTTGCTGTAAATAATATGTATAGTAGACATATATATTCTATATTTCTGTTTTGTTAAAATTTGGAGTATCTAGGGTTATTTTTGTCCGCTTAAAGTATATATATAAAACACCAATAAGAAGAACGCCATACATTTTGCTTACGGTACCAATATGTCTCTGGCTTCCAGTGGAAGTCCTACTTACAATGTAAAAGCACTTTTATTTAGGTGCTACAATTCGACTTTGTATATATAATTGAGATGTTATTGTAGCTCGTTATAATTTGTTCATAGCTCATAAAGTCAACATTTCAGGTGAAGACATTTCGTTTCGAATCTGCAGCTGGGTTGGCAACAAAATAATTAAAAGTGGAACTCCATCCGTTAAGCGCTTCTCTGACAGAGCGCGGATTTGGGACGTCTCGCGATCACTATCCTTTAATAAAGCAGAAAGGCACTTCTAATGAATCTATGTTCAGCACGAGTCCTTTCAGAAATTACTGGAAATAGTCAGAATCCTACTAGACAGAGATTAAATTGTTGTTTCAGCTCAAACTGATAATAAATGTATGTATATCTAGGGAGCTATACTCACGTTTTACAGCATGACGTATAATATACGTATTTTCTAGAGGCCAGTAATGCCGGAGAACGTCTGCTGTTTGTGTAATCATAAATACTGTAATAAGGCCTGAACAACTGAGGATAGAGACCTTCAATCTTAAGACTGTCCTCTCGACTGAGTCTTGTCACACGACCCGATGACGTGGGCACTTTGCACATTTGGAGAGAAAGGTTAAACTCGAAGTTGATGGCCGGACATTTCGTTGGTGCGATCATGGGTTGGACCATAGACGTGCAGTGGAAGATGATGGCTGTCAACAAAACTAATTTCATCTGGAATCAGAGAAAAACATGTCATAATTGTTTCTTAAAGATTTGTGGCTGATGGTAGCCGAAGTGACCGAAAGGCAGTTTTGAATAAACCATGCACCTGTCGTCAACGGTTTCTATGGATATATTCAAAGACTTATACAAACAAGTGAAGATAAAACTGAATCAGAGAGAATGACGGGACAATCAATATTCATGGAATCTCGTAGCCAATTACAAACACGAGAGTAGCAGTTCGCTGGTAAAACAGCGTAGCGAATAATCTGTTAGATGGCAACCAAATATTGTTATTCATGTTTACGGGCCTATTGCACTAGCCTAATTTATTTGACGACCAGTGGATGTATTACGAATCAAACCGTTATATTTAGCAAATTACCAGTATCTAACAAAACCATATATTTGCTCATAATGTTTATTTAAAGGGTGACAGGTTTATATCCATAGCATTTCGGTAAATATCATACAGTTCACATGGTGTCACCCAAACATGAATGAGACAGGGTTGGGCGTTATTAAGTACTAATAAGTTGTGCGTTATATGCGTAAATATAACGCACAAAATATTTAGTACTTGATAACGCACAACCCTGCCTTATAATGTAATACCAAATGATAACTGAGCTGCTCGATCTATACTACTCACGGCTACTATATATGTCGTTAGCTAACACATTAAACGTCAAGCTAGAAATAGGTGATATTCTCAAAGAAAAGATCTTTGCTTCTTTCAAATATTTTATTATTCTCTTGGAAGACTATTTGATAAAGCTTCAAAGCTGATTAATCCAACCAATAGTTTATATGCAGACCATTTACTTCATAGTAAACATAAGAGATGTTTTCAAAGCGAGACAGATAAGTCGATATAGTCTCACATGCACGACAAGTGTTACAAGTGGGGTATTTACTACATCATATTTGATATATGAGGGGTAAATCGGATTAATCATTTATATTAATTATTATAACATGTTGCTCATCACTCAATATTATGTATTTGTCTTTTTGTCAATGAATACCTAAACTAGTGCTGTATAATATCAACCTATGTAACAGTGTATGTATTGAACTGAAAAGTTATGAGCTATTAATATATATTGCTCTTGGACATAAACAAAAAATGAAATAAAAAATCATATCACTGGTTAATTCCTCAGATTAACACTGCAACTTTCTGTTCCATATTTACCGCGAACAGGGCGATTAGTCGACGACAATCGGCAACGCACTGCAGGATCTCCAACGTGTTTCTTGGTCGTCGACAGTGTCATGTCGGGTCGCAAGTTTGTCTCCCATGCACGGTGTGATTTCCTATAAAGGGTTTAAATCTAGAACTCAGAATCGCGCGTGTGAGACTGGCTTTAGATATTGACAGGTCGTGTGAAATTACTGCTGGTTGGGGCTTGCTAGTATTTATAGATCTGACACCATTGTCAAGACTGATTCACTCATTGGTTGGTGTTTTACACCGTGTCCAAGGGTATTTTCCGGAGGAAATTGTCACTAAGTAAAGAAAGTTAGGCTATGCTCCATGCAAACTGCAAACGGACGAAATATGTTTCACGAACTAAAAGTTTCAATTGGTTGTGTCAAGCGGTGGGGGTACTTTACACTTAGGTTAACATTTGGTTTTCTCTAAGGAGAATACCCTTTGACTCGAGTGGTAATTTGGGACAGTTTTGTTCTTGTTTATTTCCCACTTATAGCCTTCCGGATGATATTTAAATATTTTCCCATAAATATATTGTTTTTCTTAACGCTACTATTACCTGACCAGTCGATGTACACGACTATAGAAATCAGTGTTTCTATAATGAAAGACTGGTATGGAAAGTACCAAGTATTCCAATTATGCTCCCTACATTTAAAAGAAACCATCTAATAGATCATTTTTCAAGGCATTAAAAACTCCCTTCTTCACACTTTGTTCCTCCTTTTCCACCATCTACCCAATTAATGCGTAAGGAATATAAGTTTATATATATATAAATATAGGAGCAAATCTTTCAATACTTCTCTTCTATAATAAACATATGTAGTCGTGGTTAAGCCAGGAAGAACGGGGAAACACCCCTGCATTCTGTAGGCCTATTATAGAGCACTTGAAGGCAGGAGAAGTATAACCTGCTTTAGTTCTCATATTATGCATAAGAGACGTCAAGATGTATCAGATGTGCTATTCAAACATCGATTGACGTCAATAGTATTCAATTCCGTGCAGGACAAACAAATAAATCTTTCTGTTCTTCCCTTTTCTGAAACGTTTGGGATTTCCCCATTCCTGATCTTTCAAATTAGACGAAAAAGTCAGTAATCCTCAGCTCATGATGTGTTGAACCGTACCAGTAAAGCCTGGGTCACAACCCACCATGCGTGTTTTCAGACCGTACGTTTTTTGGGGAGGCCGTACTGGGGGTGAATCCGTACCCCGACCGCAGCTCGAACGCAGTGAAAGTTCCTCATGCATTAAAAGTGCTACGGCATGTCTGCGTGCTCCCAAATCCGTACTGAGGCGGTAGGCTACTCACCACGTACGGATCTCCAAGTTTTGCCCACGTTTTTGAAAGTAGACAGCACGCACTTGTAAGTACGGCGGATTGGGACCTTGGCTTAACGCATTCGCACACGTATCATAACAAGGCTTTTTTAAATGAAGTAAAATTGAAAAAATAAATGTGATGCTATTTAAAATGTAGATAATCCGTTAAAAACAGTCTATGTTCTTTTTTTTCCCCAGAATTACACAAATCGAAATTTAGGTCTTGCTGGACCCCTTGGTCGATTTTCAGAACACTCCTTGTATTTTGTCTCCTACGTAGAATAATATAAATCTGTACTTAAACTAGTAAACGGTGCCTCATTTTTAAAAAGAAATTTGAATAGAACGTTCCCAGTGGATTATTTTGTCTATCCCACCTTATAAAAATGTAAAAAACAGCTTTCAGAAAACATTTTTAAAAATCTAGAAATTATAAAAAATGAGGCACCGTTTACTAGATCGCATTGTGCTCTTTACAATGGTACAAATGTTAAGTTTCTAACATGAATAGTTTTCTAGAAATACGCATTGGAAAATGTAGAGTCTTCTTAAAATTGAAGTGCCAGAAATAGGCATTAAAGTTTTGCGACTTGAATATATGATCATGGGCAAACTGAAGTATCGAATCCAATTTAACTGATCGTAATTAGAATTTCGAATAATGTGTTCACCTACATATAGTGTGAATACCTAACTTTTAATCCACGCGATAAAAAAAATGTGGTTCATTTTGAGCCCAAGGGCCCCAGCATGACCGTAACGCGATAGGATGGCCAAATGCTTGCTTATTCGATGTGCGAATAATCCCCATGCTTCCAGCGTCAACAGCTTAGGTAGGTGTTGCGACCAGTTTTATAGACTTATAAGTTATATTCATAGAGCATCCTAGAGATAATACACATTTATAAAGAAGCGATAAAACTAACGGTGTTATCGTCTTGAAAACGATCTCTGGAATGAGATAGAAACGTAGTATCCAATAAATTAAGAAGTTGTTATCCATACCAAGTCTTTCCATGATTTATTTACTCCCGACTTCTAAATGCCACTTAAAGAACCTGCATGTCTTGGGCGAAACAAAGTAGGCCTACTGCAGATAATAGTGAACACTAACAATTTGTGTCATCCGTATTAACGAGGGTTTCAATGAACGTTTTCAAACTGTTAAACCTGACCATGCAAATTACAGAATTGTTTTCTTTGATTTTGTGACGAAACCTTCTGTCACATGTTGGTTAGGATCATACAAGAGAGAATACTCACCTTTACCATAGAGTTTACTACAGGTAACATCATAACAACTGCAGGTCAATTTACGGCCGCTTTACACGAATGAAAGAAATAGTTTGTGTCAATACTAATCTTACACAGCTTATATAGGGCTATTCAGTAAAAATCTGTGACGAGTTAAATCCGGTTTGTTATAAAGCTCATTGATATTTATAGCACTGATTTGTATATGTTGGAGTTTCACCATGCTCTAACAACACACAGAGTAGCTCAAAGAGTTACTAGTACGATCGTCAGTGATGTTGCAACATTTATATCAAGAACAATGTCAAAACAACACAATAAATGAGTAACTCGAAAACCAATTAATTTTGTTTGGAAGACACTTTGTCATAGCTTTATTCAAGAACCT
>JARDVA010094907.1:0-11536 GCA_030265315.1 Mopalia swanii
CAGTGCAGACAGCGAAGTCTAAGAGAGATTCGTGGAGAATTGCAGTCACTGATAACCTTTGTACAGTTGTATCAATTTCCCCGCCGCACGTATTTATCAGAGAATGTTATCCAGTACAATTTGACACTTGTAATGGAACTGGGAAGGCTACGGATGCTCCAAATCCTGTTCTAAAAAGGCTCTGTAATATGTACAGTCATCCTATAGATTATTATGGTACCTCCAGACCTTTTTCATCATATCGAAATGTATTTTGCGCAATTTGCGACGGAGCCAGTTTGAGTTTAGAGTTGCCCTGTGGGCACGTTATATCACCCTATATACCACACTCGTTACACACATTGCTAAATTTAAAGGAAGGCCCGCCAATAGTTTACGACAACGCTGGTGGTGTCTGCATGATTGGAGAATTTCTGGATCCATTTGTGGTAAGTAATTCGAAATATGAATATAAGCTATATCGTTAACTAACAGTAATGTAAAATTTGAAATGTGTATTTCGTTAGTTTGGGACCGGACCGGATACCCATGTGGCTTTCTTCGTTCTGCTCGGATAAGGGTTTTCGACCACTGCCTTTTCGATATCAGTTATGCTTCGGAAATTTGTATGTCGTTATTAATACCAGTGTTAAGTCGATCTTATCACATGTCGAATTCGTAAGGTTCTATAGCCAAGAGTACATGAACAAGCAGTTGGTCAGTAAGTTTTTAAAAAAACCTTTGCAGCCTTCTTCTTCGAATAAAACGGACCCGAGACCGCGGCTTGGTGGTAAGCGTGTCAGCCGACGATCTCCACTTTTATGTATCGCACAAGAATTCGAGTCCTTCTGTTTTCATCAGTTATATGTGTGAGTGACGCGATGTGGCTCAGACAATCGCTGGGGTATAGTCTTAACGAGGTTTTCACACGGTTGTCCACCGTATTTAAGCAAGGAACCGTGTGAAATGGACAATACGGCGTCATATAAGTGAAATACACTTGAGTACAACGTAAAACCCCAATCAAACAATCGAATAAAAGAATTACATACAACTGTGAATTTAAATATTAAGGGTCGATTCTTTAAAACGACTTTAGGGGTTAACAACCACCGTCTATATCACCATGATCAAAATATTTTCGATTCCCACAACTGGGCCAATTAAAGTCGCCAAAGCGACTTCGTCATTATATTTAAGATGAGCTCAGACTAAAATCGGTTTGTAGAAGGGGTCCTTGGAATGGTATTTTATAACTTCTGGCAAACTCATATTGAATCTGGGATAACAATATACAGGGATATGATGTATATTGTAATCCCAGATTTAATACATGAAGGGTAGCCAAATTCGGGTAAGCATTAGGTTACACCTTAGCAAATCTTTACAGGCTATATACAGGCTGCTCTGTATCCGATTAGTATTGGGTTGATTCACTCAAACATATACTGGTTGTCCACAAGTAAAGGACACTATATTTTTGGGCCACCACCAGTCCGATTATGGAATCTTGTACTTCTAGCACTTCTTTATTACTGAACAATACTCCACACTTCAAGTGTCATGAAGGTTTATTTTATGACTAAAGGGAATTATAATCAATACAACTAACGATTGAATACGATTTCTTCTTCCATGAAATAGAACGAAATTAAACCAAGCCGGTTAAACGCTTTGTTAATCTGGTCCGGCCATTTGCAGTTGGTGAACACTGAACAGCAACGTTATACGTTGTCAACGCGGAGCACAAATATCCAATTAAGCAATACACTTCACATCAATCGATCGTTCGATCGATCAATCAGTCACTGATTTCCACCGAATGATCAAACAAGCACCCAACCAATCAATTAGCTAATCTTAGAAATCAATTAACTACGTCCCACCTTCACCGCTTTGCAAAAATGGGACGGGTTATTCGCTCAGATGAATTACTCCTGTCAAGCAACAGGGAGACTTAATGTTAGTTATCACTTTCGATCGGTATACATCCCCCTGATAATTACTAACTTTTGCTCCTTGCCATTGCATCTCAGTCCTTCTATCTGTCATTCCTGATTACTACACTGGCCCCTTAATCTTCCCCTCACTCCTTCATTACCTTGACACGTGTGGTATAAGAGAGTTTACTGGTGCAGTTACAAGCGTTGTTTCTTTTCCTCAATTCGCATGCCACTAAGCTCGTCGTTATATGAGGCAAATCATCGAAAGTATTATGTAAAACCCTAATCTGAAAAACTCCCCCCAAAAAAACAAAACAAAAAAACAACAACCCCCCCCCCCCCAAAAAAAAAAACAAAACAGTTAACACTTTTTACCTTTATTCCTCCATATTGATTTTGCCCGCGGCCGTTGCTTAGAGGCTAGCGAGTGCGCTTACTAATCATACTTCGATGAACTGTTCACAGGATCGAACCTGTATGTCGACCCTCAGGTATATGAGTAAGTCGCACGATTGGGGCTCCGGCAATTGCGGGGGTGGTTTTTACGAAGTTTCCTCCCCGTTTTCCACCGCAATTATAGGCAAGGAACAGTGTGAGGAGGACAATCCGTTGTCATTTATATGAAATACCCTTGAGTACGACGTTAAATCCCATTCAAACAAACAAACAAAACAAATCCTTATTGATTTTCTCTCCCACCCTCACATCATTTCTTCCGCCACCGGTGCAGTTATCTCGGAGGTGAATGAAAGCAATAATATTACACGAAACTGTGTTTTGTGCGCATGCGTGAAAATGAACCAAAGTACTCTGCGGATTTGTATAAAAAAGACTTCAAACAAGCCCGTTCCTGGGGCAAAATCACATTTTAACACAACAGCGTTCCTTTTCTTATATATGTAAATATATAATAAAGATTTTGTCTTCTGTGAGTAATTTAATAATGATATAGTTCCAATGACGTCGTCATATCATCACTAGAATAGCCCTTAGACATAAACAATAAACATTTGGATAAGTGGGCCATCTATAATGACCCATATATTGCCCGAGATTATTTACGGTACGGAAATGGCCGAGAGATATTCCGACATGATCTTTATCCATCTTCGCTACCCAAGAGTTTTATGCCGAGCTACTCTGCATTACAATCCTTGGCGGATTATTCGCATATAGTCAAACTCGGTTCCAAGCGATTGATTGGAAGCGTGGGAACTTCTACGCAACCAATCAGATGTTTTGGTGCGAGAGTCAAAATTACAGCGATAGGCAATAATGAAAGTGAGAAGTGTTGTCGAAAAAGGGACATGTTAGGGGTATTCGACCAACTCAATGAGAGTATTGCATATGTATCCATCTCTACATACACCAACTTTCCATATATACACCAATAGTGCTTAACGAAGTTAACCAAATCGTCAAAACTAAAGCATAACATTCAGTATATGTTATCAGCGCTTTAACTCGAAACTTGGTCATTTCATCCGCCAGGGGGCGTAGCTGTAATTCTATTTATACGTGATTATTCGGCCAAGGGTTGTAATGCAGAGTAGCTCGGAATACAACTCTTGGCTAGAGAAGATGGATCTTTACCCTGTCTCTTTTCTTTCGTCCCGAGCCTCCCTACGATTTTCTCAAACCTGACCAATCATAACATACAGTAAAGTATAGTAACAACTCCGAAGAAAGATAATGAATTCATTTTGACTCGTTTCGGTTTATTAATGAAACCATATTAATACGACTTAACACTGGTATTAATAACGACGGACTCATGACGATGGTTTGATTAATAAACCGAAACGTTGAGTCAAAATGAATTCATTATCTTTCTTCGGAGTTATGACTATACTTTACTGTGTTAAACTCCTCAGTGGTAGTCATAATAACATACAGTTTGTTCCTCTTTTGAGTTCCAAAAATAACGAAAATACTGTTATTATTCATGTTTTAAAAGACACAAAAAATTGTTCATGACTTACACCGACAATATTATCAAGCATCACTAGCATTCGAACCAACTAAGTCATGTAACAGGTACGCTTGTTGTGTAACATCTGTACTTAAATATAATATATATATAATTGAATATAATACATAAAATTGAACATAGCATATATAATTGAATATAACATATATAATTTATAATGGTAAAATCCTTGAATAACAAATGATGAAAATAAAATTCCAATAACTTTAGACAATTTAACAATGTTTTTTTGAAGTTAACAAAAATAGAAACCGATGCTTCGCCTAATTCCGTGTAAATGTATCCTATAGAAGTCGGTCAGTTCACTGTTGTCATAGAGCGATATAGGACAACATTAAAAAGCTTATTATGAAATTTTAAAAAGTTGAAATAAGTACATGGATAAATTACGTTTAAAACTGTAAAAGTCCGTACCCTTTCTAGTTATCATACTTGTTGGTAGCCATTTATATTGTACACACGATGCACGGGCTATCATAACACATGTTCATGTGGCCACATACAAAGATTTAATAAGTCACTGTTGCCGTACAGACCCCATCTTCCTATGCAAGGGTCAGTATGTGTGAGACAAGACTTCCACAATACTATCCCTTGATGTAATTCGAAGGGAAAACGTGGCACAAATTTCATTGGACTATGGTAGAAAGACGTAGGCTAATCAAAAAGGCGTTTACACATCAAACAAACAAGCTTGGCGCCACCGCCAATTGACATGTCTGTGATGACACCATGACTCGTTAATGGTACTAATACTGTGCATGTATATTACCTACTTGTCGTCCTGTGTTTAGACCGTCTCTTTCTTTTAAGAAAGCCCCCATCTGATTGGGTATTGGGCATTGCCTCGGGAAGATGTACAGACCCTTGAAACCTCAAAAGAGTGGAAATTCAATAAATCCTTACTGTTTTACTAGGAATGCCACAAGTGAATTAACTATAAAAGTATGAAACCGACAATTACGACATATCCACGACATCGATGTATTTGTAAAGCTTAATGTAAGCATTTCATGCGACGTAGACTTTTCAAATACTCATTGTTAACTCGACATGTTATAATAGGTCGTGGTTATGATAAGAGAGATTGCTCATAATTGTACAGACAAATGCTCATAAATGAACAGACAAGTGCTCATGAATGAACAGACAAGTGTTCATGAATGAACAGACAAGTGTTCATGAATGAACAGACAAGTGCTCATGACTGCACAGAGAAGTACTCATGATTACACAGACAGACGCTCATGATTGCACATACGAGTGTTCATGATTGCACAGGCTAGTGATCATGACTGCACAAAGAAGTACTCATGATTACACAGACAAACGCTCATGATTGCACATACGAGTGTTCATGATTGCACAGGCTAGTGATCATGGTTGTACAGACAAGAGCTCATGATTGCACAGACAAGTGCTCATGAATGAACAGACAAGTGCTTATGATTGAACAGACAAGTGCCTATGACTGAACAGACAAGTGCTCATGAATGAACAGACAAGTGTTTATGACTGCACAGACAAGTGCTCATGATGGCACAGATAAGTGTTCATGACTGCACAGACAAGTACTCATGATTGCACGGACAAGTGCTCATGGAAGAACAGACAAGTGTTCATGACTGCACAGACAAGTGCTCATGACCGAACAGACAAGTACTCATGACTGAACAGACAAGGGCTCATGAATGAACAGACAAGTGCTCATGATTGTACAGACAAGTGCTCATGGTTGTACGCCTACAGATGAGTGCTCAAGATTGTACAGAAGAGGGCTCGTGATTGTACAGACAAGTGCTCGTGAATGTACAGAAAAGTGCCCATGAGTCGACAGACGAGTGTTCATGAGTCAACAGACAAGTGCTTATGAGTCAAAAGACAAGTGCTCATGAGTGAACAAACCAATACTCATGAATGTACAGACAAATGCTCGTGATTGTCCAGACAAGTGCTCATGAATGAACAGATAAGTGCTCGTGAATGTACAAACAAGTGCTCACGAGTCAACAGACAAGTGCTCACGAGTCAACCGACAAGTGCATATGGGTCAACAGACAAGTGCTCATGGGTCCACAGACAAGTGCTCATAAGTCAACAAACAACTGCTCATGAATGTACAGACAAGTGCTCGTAATTGTTAAGACAAGTGCTCATGAATGTACAGATAAGTGCTTGACAAGTGCTCACGAGTCAGCCGACAAGTGCTCATGGGTCAACAGACAAGTGCCCATGAGTCAACAGACAAGTGATCATGAGTCAACAGACAAGTACTCATGAGTCAACAGACAAGTGCTCATGAGTCAAATGACAAGTGCTCATGAGTCAAGTGCTCATGAATGTACAGACAAGTGCTCGTGATTGTCCAGACAAGTGCTCCTGAATGAACAGATAAGTGCTCGTGAATGTACAGACAAGTGCTCGTGAGTCAACAGACAAGTGCTCATGAGTCAAAAGACAAGTGCTCATAAGTCATCCGACAAGTGCTCATGAGTAAAAACACAAGTGCTCATGAGTCAACAGACAAGTGCTCATGAATGTACAGACAAGTGCTCCGGATTGTCCAGACAAGTGCTCATGAATAAACAGATAAGAGCTCGTGCATGTACAGACAAGTGCTCATGGGTCAACAGACAAGTGCTCATGAATGAACAGATAAGTGCTCATGAATGAACAGATAAGTGCTCGTGAATGAACAGACAATTCCTCATGATTCAAAAGACAATTCCTCATTGTTCAACAGACAATTGCTCGTGATTCAACAGACAAGTGATCATGAGTCAACAGACAAGTGCTCATAAATGTACAGACAAGTGTTCATGGATGAACAGACAAGTGTTCATGAATGATCAGACAAGTGGTCGTGATTGTGCAGACAAGTGGTCGTGATTGTGCAGACAAGTGCTCATAACTGTAGAGAAAAGTGCTCATGAATTAACAGACAAGTGCTCGTGATTGTACAGACTAGTTTCTATGATTGTACAGACAAGTGTGCATGATCGTGCAGACATGTACTCATGAATGAACAGACAAGTTGTCGTGATTGTACAGACAATTGCTCATGAATGAACAGACAAGCGCTCATGACTGTACATACAAGTGCTCGTGCATGAACAGACAAGTGCTCGTGATTGTACAGACAAGTGCTCATGAATGAACAGACAAGTTGTCGTGATTGTACATGCAAGTGCTCATGCATGAACAGACAAGTGCTCGTGCATGAACAGACAAGTGGTGGTGGTTGTACAGACAAGTGCTCATGATTGTACAGACAAGTGTTCATGATTGTACAGACAAGTGTTCATGATTGTGCAGACATGTGCTCATGATTGAAAAGGCAAGATTACTCACGATTGTAAAGATAAGTGCTCACGATTGTAAAGATAAGTGCTCCTAATTGTACAGACAAGTGCTCGTGATTGTACAGACAAGTGCTCGTGATTGTACAGACAAGTGCTCACCATTGTACGCCTACAGATAAGTGTTTAAGATTGTACAGACAAGTACTCAAGGCTTAACACACACTTGATCATGATTGTACAAACAAGTGCTCATGGTTGAACAGACACGTGCCCATGATTAAACAAATTTTTACCATTATCCTGGATTAGGCTTTGAGTTAACAATTATAAGTAAGAGACATCTAATATAACATCAAGTTACTTGCTTAAGTTAAAGTATAACCAATCTATACTGACGGTCACGGGAACAGTGAAATCAATGTGATTTGATTTTATTGAGAAATGGAGCTGTTTGTTGTCACGTTTGAAGCCTTACTTGGATATGAAATTTTAGACGATGTCTCAGATTTTCCTTGTAAGATTTGGTTCTTCAGCAGAGACCAGGTTCTGGCGTTTAAACAATAACCCACAAATAACATTAGACCTTGACTCGCCGTCAAAACGACAAATGCGTAATTGAGAACGTTCGATTGAACTATCTCAGCCAGCAATCCGAAGATCCAAGTAAAGCCAAACAGAAGAGAGAGTTTAAGGTAAACGAACACGTGGTGTTTGTTGGTTTGATTAGAAGAAGTTGTCATGTCGGGGACAGATCGTATTGTCTGAACGGTTCTTACAAAGAAGAAGATGTTGAGAAGAAGCATCAAACCCAAAGGTCCAGCGAAGAAACCGAGAATAGCCATTGGGTTACTGATAAAACAAACCCTACCACCATAACCGGAGTTCATTCCATCAGAGGTAACGAGAAACACAGTAAGACAAACCCCGACAATTAGTGTTGGACAGACAGTGCATACCAGAACGTATCTAAGAAAGCGCCCAAAGTGGCCCGAATTTATTTGCTTAGTTACAAGGGTTGTGAATACCAAGAACATATGATATGCCGATATGAACATCCAAGCAAAAGACGAAAGCCAAAAGTAATGAATTAAAACCCCAAAAACTTGACAAATCACAATGTTAGTTGTTCTGTTAGAGGCCGTCAGGAATAAAAGTTGAGCTACAAACAGATTAAAAACCAAAGCCATGGTGTTCTTCCCCGGTAAGGTTCTCAGTGTTGGTATCAAGCTGTATGCAATGAATGTGAGGGTGAGACCAACGAGTGATAAACTCATACAGACAAGGGAAACTAACGATAGTGTCAAATCTTCTTCTGGAATCAACACTTGACGAACCAGGAGCTTACTTATACTATCAAGTTCATCCGTACAGATTCGTAACATTTCTCCACACAAAAGGTATCTGAATGGTGAAAGATCAAATTCATCCGACTCAAATGAAACGCTATGGTTGTCTTGAAAAAAGGTGAATGTTATGTTTTCATTCAAATTGTATTCCACATAAGGACAATTAAGTTGGACAGATTCAAATATAATGTTCTTCATACATTTTCCGTTTTTACAATTTTTATCAAGGGCTGATAAGGGGAATATGAACACGTCATTAAGACTGTCCAGTCTGATGAATTGACGTGGTACCTTGTACTTACTGGGACACAGAATCGGGTCAGAGAGTAAGGTAATGTTTTGATCTTCTGTCTTGTAGGTAAAATTACTTGTCATTACTTCAAAGAGAACCGTCTCCAAATCCTGCAGACTCCGGGTCGTCTGTGAGACTATAGTTATGTGAACCTTAATGAGTTCACCCAGACTAGACATAAATTTTGTAAAGTCGGAAGCATAAAAGTCTATAAAAACGAAGTGGACGACAATCGGACTGAAGTCTTCTAGTTTTTCTTTCAACATGGTTGTGTACTGATCTGTGAATCCCTCTCCAGTCATCCCCAAGGATTTGTTAGCGGGTTGAAGAATTACATTCATAGCTATGCCTAATCCACTGGCCGTGGAAAATATTTCTTCACATTCGTTACCCACCAAACTTCTTCTCAACGGACAGCTTATGTTCTGACAGGAACTCTGTTTAGAAGAGAGTACGAATGGAATAAAATCTTTAGTAAATGTGAGCAGTTTGTGATACTCATGTGCATTATTGTAATGATAAAAAAAATGTGCTTTGAAATAACACATGAGAAAAGAAACCACATGTGAAGTTATTATGCAAGAAAGTAAAACTTCAGAGAATTAACTTCATTTAAGTTTTATTTGCCTGCAGCTCGATGGTAATATCGAGTTATAACTTGTACGTTGTGTTATTGTCGAGGATCTACCAATCACTGATAATACAACATTTTAATGTGTTCTCTATATAAAATCTGGGTTAAGTTAATCTGCTTTGAAATTGTTTTTACGAAATATTCCTCAACGAATTTTAAGAGGACAATAATGTACTAGTATTTGAAAGACATAATTATCTTTTCTTTACATATTTCTGCTATTTCTAGTTTTACGTTACGTGTTTAAACTACCAATGTATAGTAGTCGCGGCAGAGGTGTAGTTTGGCAAAATTTGGCGGCGTCCATCGGTGTGATGAACCAAGTATTCAAACCTGGTTTTCTCCTATATGTCTACATTTCCGTTGACTAAATAGCGAGATCATTGTGCTTGTTAAACATTAGCAATATAACCCCGATTAGTTTTTCCTTTCACTAAATATCAGATGAGTAATAATAAATTCAAAGAACTATATATATGTATAGGCTACCCAAGAAAGCTATTAAGGGAGCCCAACTTGTTTGATATTTTACAGGACCATTACCCAGACGAAATGGTGAACAAAAACATCAAAGAACGAGTTTATACTTTGCAACACAAAGTTTCAATATTGCTATAATAAAAACGAAATGTATGGAATTAAATTATAAGAATGGGAATGGCATGTGGTGTTTTTATAAAGGATAAGTTAAATCCGAAAGTCAACACAATTCAACTTTATACCCAAACAGCTATACGCTTGATTTATAAGGACGTGTTTATTTTTTTGTACGGATTTTCATTTGTCCAGAATACAATATGTTGCCTTGTAAACGGCTCGGTCATGAGGTGATTTAGATTATTTTAGTAGGGCATGTATGTTTTGTGTAGGACGGTTTATTTAATGATAAATGACGGAACATATGCCTCATTCGTGAAAGGATTATACTTGGGTCGTCTATTTCATGTCACTTTTGACAATTTCTAGATATAAACTTTAAGAAATAACACAGAAAAGGGTTCGTACTGAAATATTGTAGTGTGAATCGCACAAAATACGCGAATTTTTCGTTATTAAAGAATATATGAATTGCTGCCGCGAAATGACCGAGATGGCTGTACTTGTTGAAACAAATCGCACATACACCTGGTTTTCTGTTTCTCTGTTGATTGATAAACAGTTAAAGGGAAAGACAACTGTTTTTCGACCTAACCTTATTATTTTTATTGCATATTATCAAGGACAACCATCTGCATTGCACTTGCAATCGAATAAGCATAGCCGTTAATTTAAAAAGCGGAACTGACGTCATTGTTCCAAAACACGGTAGTTATATCATCTAGTCGTGGCTGTCCCCTACCACCTGCACTAGTGGGTGCTTTTATATAAAGCCGAAAGTGAGGGTTCCGTCCCCAAGCGAAACGGCAACAAATAACCGCCTGTACATATCACCCTGGTACTAAAAAACGGAGTCTGAAAACATGCTGACCGCATGTGTTACTTAAAGAGCTATTTTGACATGTATACAACTGATTAACATTGCACTTGGATGACCAAGCTTGTGTATACGCCGTGTTGTTACAGATGCCTTCCTATGCATCCATAAGCAAACGGACACTCGTTCTTTTGTATATATCATCTGTGTATTAGACTAGGAACCTTTCTCTCTTACACGTCACTCGAGAGTAGCCGACTTACCGATATGTCCCTTCTGGTTGGCTGAAGGTCATACATCATGACCCTCTTTGGTTTGAGGCGTAACGTCGTACTCAAGGGTGTTTCACTTATACAACGACGGATTGTCCACTTCACACTGTTCCTTGCCGAATTATGGTGGAAATCCGAGAGATAACCTCGGTAAAATCACCCCGCGATCGCCGGAGCCACATCGTGTGACTCACTCGTATGCCTGATGGTCGACAGACGGACTCGATCCAGTGATCGGTACATTGGAATAGGACACGCTAAAGCCTGGGTCACAGCCCGCCGTACTTGCAAGTGCGTGCTGTCTACTTGCAAAAACGTGGGCAAAACTTGGGGATCCGTACGTGGTGATTACCGCCTCAGTACG
>JARDVA010095351.1:0-11534 GCA_030265315.1 Mopalia swanii
GATTGATTGATTGATTGATTGATTGATTGATTGATTGATTGATTGATTGATTGATTGATTGATTGATTGGTGTTTTACGTCGTGCTTAAGGGTATTTCACTGATATGACGGCGGTGTATTCCAAAAATAATTGATGCTAGCACCACTAAAATGTGAAGCATTTCAATAATGTTAGAAAATTTATTTTTCTCTAATGCAAAGTGCAGACAGTATTGCTACTCTTCAAACAAACTGCCCTTATCCAGAAGGCGTTTACAGTTGTAACATTTACAGTTAAAGTATGTTTAATTACATTCCACTCCATAATTTATAGTTTCTATAATTTGAATATAGCAAAAATCGCTTCGATATCAATGGATCACACGCAGTTGAGTTTGACGGATTTTTTCTATCGCAATAGAGTGGATATGAGAAAATGTGTAATAAAAATCGCCTGGGGACCAAACGTGTTAAGATTTTATTGATATGTCGGTGTTAAAGTTATCTATAAATATTAAAGAAATGTACGTTTTATTGATAGATTTGCTTCTTTAGAACAAAATGAGACATCATTTTATTAGATTAAGTAAGGCTTTAGGGTTATTCTAACAGCGAAACAACATTCAAAATTCCACAAAAACTAACTCTGAACGAGTCAATATAGTAAATTTGAACTGCATATTTGCATTTTGTTTTCTGTTGATAAATTGTTTCGCAACAATGTAAGCCAATAATCAAAAGTAATAATTGTCTAGTTATAATCTAAAATATTGACATGTATTTTACGTTTGAATCAAGTTTAAGACTGTTTGTGAAATCTGGCCCACTGGCCTAGCTTTCTCAGCATTTTAAGTCCTTAATCATGGAAATCTTTTTCGGATACAGGAACGAAATACTTTAAAAGAATAAAATCATTAAATTCCACCCACACGCTAATACTGATCAACTTGTCATGGATTCCGCTCACTCGCTAGATGAGAGATTGTTCAATTCGAAAAAATGAATGATAACCAAAGAAAAGATGATCTATTAGAAAGTGTAAAATTCGGTGAAACGGTCTGACTCTAAAAAAAACTGTTTCATCTCCCGAATATCTCAGTGACTGTCGATTAAATAATTCGCTTGGCACGACTGTACAGAGACGTGACGTTAGGGCGGCGGTGAAGTGATACTGGCCGATAACCCGCATGACAGATGTTAGTGAATGGTATTTCTGTTAAAGTGTTTCG
Organism: Mopalia swanii; assembly: GCA_030265315.1. Taxonomy (NCBI): domain Eukaryota; kingdom Metazoa; phylum Mollusca; class Polyplacophora; order Chitonida; family Mopaliidae; genus Mopalia; species Mopalia swanii. Next base: position 1,209 of record JARDVA010095351.1, read on the forward strand.
TGTGCCGTGAAATTTGACTATCAACATGGCAAATCTGTCAAGTTGAGAATATGTTATCTACTGGAAATTTCGAGTTTTAAAGGCTCCAATTAATGTCTTGCTTGACCCTTTGGGCTAACAAGGGGCAAACTTTTGTTTATCCCTTACAATTGAAGCTTATGTGAAATTCTGTTTTCAAATATTTAATGTTGAGCTAATAATTTTGTTTAATCAAAGTAAGTACATTAGTTTAAAGTATAATGAGCCCTCTGGCCAAGGGCAGTTTTTTTAAGAGTAGTAATGCTGTCTTTACTTAGCACTGGAGGAATATTAACTTTCCAAAATTATGAAAACGCCATCACGCCTTGGTTGTGCTAGTTTCAATTATTGTTGTAATAAACTGCCGTCATATAAGTGAAACACCCTTAAGCACGACGTAAAACACCAATCAGTCAATCAGTCAAAGGATAAGGGTTAAAATATATCGTGATACACCAATAAAATATGAATAACTGTGACACATGTAGTCCACATATTACCCAATCAGTGACGAGGCGATGGAGTTTTTTGGGATTGTCACTGCTGCCCAGATTCCCCACTGTTTCATTTTTGTATAATTTTTTTTTTTGCAGATGTTGATTTGTAGCTCCAGTGATCACTATAGATCAATGTGTTTTACACCCTAATCCCACACTTTTCTCAACAGCTCTATTGAGGCTCACCCACATGATGATCGATCAAAGGTTAAGTGAATTGTCAGCCAATCCGTACATGCCTATTTCATAAGTTTCTGATTTTTGCCAGAATCTATAAAGAACGTTGCTTCTATCTTAAAAACTGTTCATCGTATAGAGCCTTCACGTTTGGTTAATTTAAAGATGACAATGTGAGCTTTTTTTAAAGTTTGGCCTAGATTTTTTCTGAAATATACCATTTATATTTTTATACGATTTTTTGTGAAGGGACAGGCATAACAGACAATGGAATCGTTCTAAGCAACATTGTGAGGAGCAAAAAAAAAAAAACGGGGTACCAGTTTTCCCCTTACGGGCGATTTTACTAGATTAACTTATTGATTTGCTTGTTATTGCTGAGAAATTAACCACCAAGATGTACTCTATTTGTGACGCAGATATTAATTAATTTTTTATTGACCAATTTTGGATCTTCCACAAATCTACATGTGCCTATTTGAAAGATTAAGAGCTGTTTGGCGACAAAAAGGAGTTTACCTCATGAAATGGTGCCATTTTGGAGCACTTGATATACATAGTTGTTATCCATATCTCTAGGCATAACACTTGTAAATTTCATAAATAATTATTATTCTGAAGATACAAATTATTTTACAAATTGAAAGTAAGTTTTATTCATATTTTAGTAAATTAAAACTATCTTTCCTGCAAATAACCAATAATTACGAGACAAGTAATTTACTCACATGTGGCCGGGGTATCTACTTCAAGTTAGAAACTGCCCGCGGACCTGGCTTAGTGGTAGCTTGTGCGCTTACTCATCCTTTTCGATTTACCGTTCACGGGATGGAGTCAGTCTGTCGAACATCTGGTATATGAGTGAGTCACACGATGTGGCTGCGACAATCGCGGGGTCGTTTTTACGAGATTTCTTACCGGTTTTCCGCCGTAAATAGGCAAGGAGCAGTGTACAACCCGTCTTCATATTAGTGAAATACCCTTGAGTACGACTTTAAACCCAAATCAAACAAACAATCAAGTTATATGCGGACGACATAGCAGCCCACGCGGAAGCGTCTACTATAATGCTGTGACCTGTTCTCGTTGAACGCTTGCCCAATTACTTTTATCAATGAAATACACAAAAATAACGAATTTCATTGTTGCTTTATAAATAATGGATATAAGATAATTGTATTACTTTGCAGTACCATTTCTTTGTTAAAACTGGGGATAAAGTTGGGGGGACTTTAGCCACCCCTTGGAGCCGCCACTGCCACCGAATAAAAGTAAATTGACGACCGATACCAAAGTCTCTCCATTGAACATTTTAACACGACACTGATGAGTCAGCTTTCGCAGGTAATTGACTGACTCCGAACATTGATGTATCGATTAATGTGGGATAATTAATACTTACATGCCTACTTAGTACTTAATTGATCGGAATAAAGCAGCGCGGCTTGTTATAAACATTTGAAGTCATGTTGAGGGAAATACATTAAATTCCGTGAGAGCTCATTAAAAAACCAATGTATGCACAACGGTACGTTTATTTGAGACCTTTGAGAGATATGTTTGAAAACTGTTTTTGCAACAGTAAGAATCAACTATATTTGAATGACCCAGTTAGTATAGGGAAGTTGACATTTCAAGCTCTGTTTAGTCAAACGGTATAATCGGCGATGGGGTGAAGCGTGTCAATGCATGAGCCTTGTCTCTACCAACGGCTACTCTTTCAGGTCAATTTCATTAAGGCTGTTGTTGTTATGCGCACTTAACCGTGTTTTCCGCTGAGAAATTTCTTCGTTTAACTGATATTTTCATTTAATTAGCGACAGCACAAACAGTTCCATTTGTGCCTCTGAATAATTTAAATAAGTTGTTTTCTGTGTCGCAGTGTACGGTAGACGGCTTACATTTTTTATCCAATATGTCAGGAAAGCAGGAAATGCCAAACCACTTTAACATGACTGATCTATCAATCGATTTATCGAACAGTTAGCACTGTTTATTTTCAACCGTTTTCTGACATATCGTCTGCGTCTGTATGGAAACTGCTCGGAGTGTCTAGTCGTTCTACCCAATTGCTATGTAAGCGGTATTGGTTTTGGTATAAATGAACGATGCATTCTTTGACACTGATAATGTTTATATAATAGTTTCCTGAAATTTCCCAATAAGAAATGGTGCCATCTTTCGACCTACGCCCAACAATGTATTGAGACGTGTACACCAGTATTTGATATCTACTGAGAGGGAGGGTATATAATTGGTTACTTTTATAAATTATACAGCTCTAAAATATCAAAATGATTTCTGCGACGGTGTGACTGACATAATTGTTATCAATTCAAAAGTGTTTATTAAATTTCTTTTAAGACAGTGTAGGTATGTGCTGTTTATCTCATAAAATTTGAATTTGTGTAAGTCTATTTTTCTAATGTAAATACCCGTTAACCCCAAACACTGGAACGAAGAAATTAGGATTATCGATATAATAAAATACTACAAAGTACTTCATGTTTGATAATAAATCAGCATGATTTGTGATTACAAATTCACTTGTTATTTTTTTAAATTTCTCCTGTCTTTTAACTTTCCAGTACTGAAGACTGGGGAACGTCATTGCGTTTTTCCAAATTGCTGCAAACCGCTTGTGGATCCACAAACACTGCTCTTATAACGTCATTCAGTAATTGACAGCTCTATTGCCAATTGACTGTCAGTTGATGAACATATGCTTAGTGCTAATTTAAATTGGACACATAACTCTAATCCCAAACAATCGCAAACATAGAACCGGTTTAGGTTGTGACTATAGTAGCAGCAAACACGTGTTGCCGATTGGCGTCCAATAATCCAAGTTTGTCACTGTCTCGTGTTTCCCATACATATTTCCCGTTTCATCAATGCAAACCTTTCCCCGGGCTTTGTATCCCCAACAGAAACCTTAATAAACAGCAATTAAGGAGTCAGATAAATCTGATCGATCCCGAAAGTCATCAATCATTTAATATATCTCTCCCATCTTATCATAGTTTGTCAGCTGTAGTGTGTGTTCGGCCTAAGGGTAGTGGCAAGAGAGCTCCTGTCCTTGTTGAATGGTCAATGTTAACATATGGGTGGATTGAATACTAGAAAACATTTAGTGAAACAAAATTGATTACTGTGGGATGACTGTGGTTTAAAATTGTATTTCCTTGTTAGATCAACATCCCAAATAATACCTGGTCATATATCTTCCATGTTGTGCTCCCCACTTTTACCTGTAGTTTTCAAAACATCTTTTCGGGCCACCAATATCACTTTGAGCAAGGCACAGTATGGAATGGACAAAGCGTTTTCATACAGATGCTCACTGATAATTCTCCTCTGTTATCTATTTTGCTATCCATTTTAGCATTGGGCAATTACAAAAAATTGGCGAGAATTGTTCTGTATTTTATCTCTAACTTCATCTAAAAACAATAAGCTTTTCTGTGAATGTGTTTAGTTGAAGGAAGCACGACTGTTCTTGGTGACGACTATTATATCAAACAAAACTCCACCTTATCAACGATGTGCACGGATAGCCACTCTATAGAGGTGTACATATGGAATCCTTATCTGAGATACTCGCTTCAGCAGTTTCATCTATACGACAGTACAATTTGAACAAACATTGTCAATACGTGTACAATCCCAGTGCATCTGGTAGAATGCACACACAAGACAGTGACCTTAACGTACTTACTTATTTAAGTGACATTTCGATTGCTTGTTTTATTGGGATCTACTGAATGGTATTTCACTCAATATGACGACAGATGGTTCATTTCACGGTGTTCTTTGCCTAATACCAGCGGAAACCCGGGAGGAATCCTCGTAAAAATCACCCCGCGATTGCCGGAGCCACATCGTGTGACTCACTCGTATACCTGAGGGTCGACTGACGGACTCCATCCCGTGAACAGTACATGGAAGTCGGATTAGTAAGAGCACACGCTAACCACAAAGCTGCGGCCGCGGGCAAGTGGCATTTAGAAGTTGATACACTAAACATAACACAAGGCTTTATGGCTTACAACGTCTGGTTTATTATGAGTGTAACGTGTCAATGTCCATTCATACATCGCTCTCAAGCGTATATGATCAACAGTTATAACCATTTATATATATCTACTGTGTTCTAGTGTGATGAAACATGTACATTAATTGGCTTGTGTGGAACAAAGCCCGTTGAAAAGGGATATCAGACGGTTATCCATACAACCTTGTGTTATGTTTAAATCGCTTAGCAAGTTAAGTTAAAGAACAATTCGATGGATTTTGGGAGGATCCGATGAATTTGGTTTGGACAAGAATAAGTTACCAAAAGCAGCTCGTCAGAAAGATTTTTTAAAAATCAACAACAACAATCTGAATAAAATTATGTCCAAATTAAACTTTAAATAGGACAGTGGCACTCCGTCGATAGACAGAATTACGACACCTATTAGCTTTTGTATAAGAACGAAATTATATATTAAGACCGAATACAATCACGATTGGTGTGTGAATGATACAGATTTGTGAAACTTTCGAAAGACAGTAGGTCTTAGTCTTTGTAACGATAAAGGCCTTTGAGCAGCGATATCGGTATTCGATATAATTGGTAATAGTGGCAACATAAAATCTTCTAATTAAAATTAGAATAAAGTCATGGAGAAACAATAAGAGGTATAATTTTATAGTCTACAATGGAAAAAGCGAGTTAGTTCTTTGGTTGACATGCATTCCAAGCCCAATTATACTATATATAATCGTTGTGAGACGAAAATTTTCAGCAAATTTCGTCTGATGTATAACGCTTCCATAGAGAGACTTTGGCGTTCCGAAAACCTCAGTTCCGGCGAAATGTTTTGAAGCCATATAGAAACATCCTGTGGCAATCATCAGGTAGACTTACCTTTGTTGTAAACTTATCTTTGTTGTAAGCCTTAAGGCTAAGGACAATTAATTTGGAGAGAAGCAATGCTGTCTTTTTCTGGAATAATATGAACTTTTCAACATTATGAAAACACTTCACATCTTGGTCGTGCTATAGTGTTAGTTTTTATAGGAATACACCGCCGTCATATCAATGAAATACCCTTAAGCACGGCGTAAAACACCAATCAATCAATTAATCAATCTTTCTTGTTCGGCTTTTCATTACGGGGGCCAGAGGTGGCTCTTTTCATATACTTTAAAGGTAAAGGCCTTTGAGCAGCGATATCGGTATTCGATATAATTGGTAATAGTGGCAACATAAAATCTTCTAGTTAAAATTAGAATAAAGTCATGGAGAAACAATAAGAGGTATAATTTTATAGTCTACAATGGAAAAAGCGAGTTAGTTCTTTGGTTGACATGCATTCCAAGCCCAATTATACTATATATAATCGTTGTGAGACGAAAATTTTCAGCAAATTTCGTCTGATGTATAACGCTTCCATAGAGAGACTTTGGCGTTCCGAAAACCTCAGTTCCGGCGAAATGTTTTGAAGCCATATAGAAACATCCTGTGGCAATCATCAGGTAGACTTACCTTTGTTGTAAACTTATCTTTGTTGTAAGCCTTAAGGCTAAGGACAATTAATTTGGAGAGAAGCAATGCTGTCTTTTTCTGGAATAATATGAACTTTTCAACATTATGAAAACACTTCACATCTTGGTCGTGCTATAGTGTTAGTTTTTATAGGAATACACCGCCGTCATATCAATGAAATACCCTTAAGCACGGCGTAAAACACCAATCAATCAATTAATCAATCATTCTTGTTCGGCTTTTCATTACGGGGGCCAGAGGTGGCTCTTTTCATATACTTTGGTATTCGCTTCAATAGTCGATGGTGACTTCGGATCTACATCTTATTTCAATTACACCCACGAACAACAGCACTGTTTTCTCTTTACACAACATGATGTTGATGAAAAAAAGGAACAGAGTTTCAGTTTTTAATTCAATGTACTTCTTCCGTAGAGCTGCTTTTGTATGAATCCGCGAAGTGTTTGGTGAACTGTCAGGCAGTTCACATTACCCTATAATCGCGTCCACGCATCTGTAACAGAAAGGTCCGATTTGATGAACTAAACAAACAGAGAAGCGGTCCTCCTTCTGCTACCGCGCGACGTGATGAACTAAACAAACAGAGAAGCGGTCCCCCTTCTGCTACCGCGCGACGTCCATTTTCCGAGATAGAGAACTTGGCATAACTTTTAATTATACGTACATTTTTTGCTTAAGTTTCCTAACAGAATGTCACAATTTATTAAAACAACTGATGAGATACATCGTTCAGTTCTCGTTCGGTTCACACGTGATTTAGGCATGTGGAGATCGTATGTTCAGTGCCAGTCATAAACATCTGTGTGCTGTTATCCATCAACTAACAACAGCTGATAAATTGTCCTAGGCAAATCTGTAAACGGAAACCGGATATGAAACCCGTGTCAGCCTTGGAACAATGCCAAGCCTACACAGAAACTAGACACATTCTAAAAATCAACAAAACACATTTTGTCAAAGCAACTCTACTTGAACATAACTGAATTTTGTTTGCCGACAGATTCTTGCTCAAATCCACGATCAATATGGATAAGACCTTCGTCTGAAGCCATAGAGGACAAGTGAAACTATAAACTGAAAACAAATGGTAACGTTTTGCCATACTAATTGACACTAATTGCATGGACAAAGGTCAGAACATATTCTATTATAGGTTCGTTCCGTGTTCTCCTTTGTTGAAATATAATTTGGCATTTTGGGTATACCTTTGATAATGGCGTAGAAACGATATACTTAACAGCGCTTTCATAAATGTCCTTTTTTTAGAATAAAGACTTTCTGTATCTTAGCATGTCGTATGAATTTTTGTATTGTTTCAAAATGACGAATTACTGTCTCAGGATAGATATAACATATGATTTATCCAGCATTAAATACGATATACTCAGAAAGGCATACAACTCAAGTATTTAATGGATTACCCATTTGTACAGAATACTGAGTTTAAATGGTTAATTGTTTGATACGATGGTCATACTACTCCAATTGTGATTGTGGGTATTAATCGAAATCTTTTTCACCTGTAAATGTTTTGCGAGCTTAAGAGAAATTCCCTTTTGGTAACAATTGAAAAAACAATCGAGAGTATTGTGGAGTCAAACATTCTTACAATACATGTTCTTTGAAATAATAGGAACCTCAGTAACCGACGATTTATATACCAGATCGTCAAATATATATATTTCACACCATGGGGATTATTTTGTCTCTATAACTATATATAGGTACTGTCCTGTGCCGTAGATATAGATTCTCTCCCGAAAAGTCTTATGATCTAAAAACGAAGGCTAGATAAATAAATCAATCAATGTGTGATGGATTAACAAGTCAAATTTGACAAAGAGTCATTAAATAAAAGCAAAAAAAGCTTTGGCCAAACATACTGTTCAGCTGAGAAACCAAGAATAAGATGGCGGAGATATAAATTGGACGATTTATGACGTTCTGATTATCAACTCTGTTGGCCTTATATGTGTGCTGTTTATAGAAGCCTCGGGAGGTCACAAAATCCCGAATGAACAGTTTGGTCTAATGAAACGAGATGTTTGAATAGGAAATACGAAAATATTGGGCGATTAATTGTACACGCTTGGGACGTCACAGTTATTGGCTCTGTTTTTGCTTTGTGGGTCCCGTATGGCTTGTCATATGTAAACATTCCAATACAAATCGTTGGTGTCTTGTTTGTTCTTTGTAAGTTTGTTTTTATTTCAAAAATGTTATGACCAATGTGTGTCAGCGGATAGTTAGAGGGGGGCTTCTCGGTGTGGTTAGAGCTAAGGGTCAGTACCAAGATGTATTTGGGATGTCTTTTTATTGCGTCGTGTGGTCGTCCTGTGGAAATATGTTGAAAGAAGGAGTCTTCGCAGTGAAATCATTTTGCTTCTTGTGATTGAATGGACAACATTCTAAAAGTCTCGCTCAACGTTAAATGGAAATAATGTCGCCAACAGACAGTCTAAGTCTAATATAAAAAGAATCTTCTAAATTTATTTGTATCTATTGTCTTCTAACTTGTTGGCAAAGAAGCTTATTCCAACCCAGTCTTTTCTCGGTAGTCATTATTCATGAACGCGCCAGGCTGTTTATAATAACTTTACAGTGTATTATATTAATTTGGAAACGATTTTGAAGCGAGCCGAGTCAATGAATGCTGGATAAACAGTATCAAAACAATCCATATAATCCAATGTCATCTATCATCATTCGTATGTCCGGAAATAGAAATGATGCAGTACTGGCCGGTGTTTACCTTCGATGTGGCTAGTATAGGACAATCGGAGTGTTATATGACCAGTTCATATTTCTTCTCATTATATGGGCATCGACTCACTGGCAAGAAAACCAAAACAAATCAGTATTCTGACGTAAATGATATCAAGATCAATTTCAGGTTGAATTGTTTGTAACAAAATTTGTCCAACCCAAATAATAGCCTCTGGCATTCCATGATACAGCATATCCGGATATTGCGTTTCGTTACATTTTGAAGTGGTTAGTAGTAACGACAAGGCTAGTATAAAATGTCACAATAATGGGGATGGAATTGTTCTTAGCTGGCCTTTAGTATACACTAATACAATCCATAAAGACAGTATTAAGTCACGTCTAGTAACATGTCCAGCTAAAACTTTAACGTTGAGCTATATGAAACAGCGAAAAACGGTAACTGTGTCAATGTAGCTCACGAGTTAGTTAACCATTTATTGGAAGCTATAATTAAACAAACAATGCGTTGATTGTTTAATTTTTTTTCTGATGACATTACACCGCGCCGCGCTCCCGCTATTATTACTGGTAAAATAGGGTTAAGTGATACCACCAACTGTGCAGAGAAGTAAGGCCAAATTGTTGTCAACGTATGTGTGTTTTGTGTTATTTTTGCGTTAAATTAACAATTAATTAATCATACAAATATCCAAGTGTAAGATACTTTTTGCCTATTTTACAGAAATAAAAATAGCCAGTGGTCACACATGCACTAAAGTAGATTCTCTGGACGTATTATTCGTGTAGAATTGGAAAATCGTCATCATAATTCTACATGGAGCCTCGTTATGAGTAGGTCATGTTTAAGTTGTATTCTTACACGCCTTTGTTCATCTCGCATCTGTCGAGAAGACACGTTACATTGACATTATTTCAGATAAGGTTGTCAAACAGACAGCCGTCCAGTTTGTAAATATAGTACATGTTACCAGAAGTCTATCAAACAGAAGTAGTAAACCAGCAATTACCCAGTCTCAACGGCAATGTGACTTTCAGTGGACTTTCATAGTGCGACGAGAAATAAGGATTTCGTTTGTTACGCACAGTTTGAACTTCAGAATTAACTGACGCCTTATGGGTAAAATAAACCCTTTTGCCAGCCAGCTTTCGCAATGACCTAATATACCTGATTGAGCTTTAGCATGATTTACCCAATGACCTATAACTAGACTAGACATCGAGTGCCTTGTGATGTGCTCATAGCGCCGCCATCTTGGGTGGGGCAGGGTTCCGCTCCGCTGTGCTGATTTATATTGTATAAACAATGCTATGCAGAAGCTCAATTAGTTCATATAACTTTTCGCCATCAAT
>JARDVA010095684.1:0-11523 GCA_030265315.1 Mopalia swanii
GGTAACTGTGATCACCAGATAACCCACTCGCTGGAAGTGTAGCGATATCCTCACAGCGGGCATTGTTTCACAACAAATCCAAACGATTAACTGACACGTATTACATAGGTGAAATCTTTATGATTAACGTTAATGGTGTGATTACAAGTTGACATATTTTGTAGTGGCTCGCTTTCTTGCACTACTTATCCCGTGACGATTTCATTTAATATTTGTTTCCCATGGCAGTTATAGCTTCGTATAATTATGCCGCGTACGGCTGTGTTCAAACTATGATGATTAAAGAATATGTGGAGGAAATATGATTTGACATATCTGTGAAGTCAGTCAAGATGATGCCATTCAGTTAGTTATCAGACAAGTCATCAGTATTCCTCCACCGTACGGCAGAGTTGAAAATCTATCATGTCATATGATGAAATGTGTCTGTGTTAGTCTGCATAACTAATATATGGTCTCTGCCATATTAGGGCAACCAAATTTATACCAAATACACTACTTGTCATTGTCTATTAAATTAAATAAGAATTGCGAAATTCTACCAACAGGGGGCGCCAAAACGAATCGCCGTCTGAATCGCGTACTGACCTATATAACACGTTCTATCAGCATTAGGGCAACCAAATTTATACCAAATACACTACTTCTCATTATCTATTAAACTACATAAGAATTGCGAAATTCTACCAACAAGGGTTGCCAAAACGAATCGCCGTCTGAATCGCCTACTGACCTGTATAACACGTTCTATCAGCATTAAGGCAACCAAATTTATACCAAATACACTACTTGTCATTATCTATTAAACTACATAAGAAATGCGAATTCTACCAACAGGGGGCGCCAAAACGAATCGCCGTCTGAATCGTCTACTGGCCTATATAACACGTTCTGTCTGTATTACGGGAACCAAATTTTTACCAAATAGACTACTTGTCATTATCTATTAAACTACATAAGAATTGCGAAATTCTACCAACAGGGGGCACCAAAACGAATCGCCGTCCGAATCGCCTACTGACCTATATAAGGCGTTCTATCAGCATTAGGGCAACCAAAATTTATGCCAAATACACTACTTGTCTTTATATATTAAACTACATAAGAATTGCGAAATTCTATTCACAGGGGGCGCCAAAACGAATCGCCTACTGACCTGTATAACACGTTCTATCAGCATTAGGGCAACCAAATTTATACTAAATACACTACTAGTTATTATCTATGAAACTACGTAAGATTTGCGAAATTCTACCGACAGGGGGCGCCAAGACGAATCGCCGTCTGAATCGCCTACTGACCTATATAACACGTTCTCTCAGCATTAGGGCAACCAAATTGATACCAAATACAATACTTGTCATTATCTATTAAATTACATAAGAATTGCGAAATTCTACTAACAGGGGCGCCAAAACGAATCGCAGTCTGAATTGCCTACTGACCTGTATAACACGTTTTATCGGCATCAATGCAACCAAATTTATACCAAACACATTACTTCTCATTATCTATTAAACTACTTAAGAATTGCGAATTCTACCAACAAGGGTTGCCAAAACTAATCGCCGTCTGAATCGCCTACTGACCTATATAACACGTTCTCTCAGCATTAGGGCAACTAAATTGATACCAAAAACACTACTTGTCATTATCTATTCAACTACATACGAATTGCGAAATTCTACCAACAGGGGCGCCAAAACGAATCGTCGTCTGAATCGCCTACTGACCTGTATAACACGTTTTATCAGCATTAATGCAACCAAATTTATGCCAAACACATTACTTCTCATTATCTGTTAAACTACTTAAGAATTGCGAAATTCTACCAACAGGGGGCGCCAAAACGAATCGCCGTCTGAATCGCCTACTGACCGGTATAACACGTTCTATCAGCATTAGGGCAAACAAATTTATACCAAGTACACTACTTGTCATTATTTATTAAACTACATAATAAATGCGAAATTCTACCAGCAGGGGGCGCCAACACGGATCGTCGTCTGAATCGCCGTCTGAATCGCATATTGACCTGTATAACACGTTCTATCAGCATTGCTGCAACCAAATTTATACCAGACACATTACTTCTCATTATCTATTAAACTACATAAGAATGGCGAAATTCTACCAAGAGGGGGCACCAAAACGAATCGCCGTCTGAATAGCCTACTGACCTGTATAACACGTTTTATCAACATTATTGCAACCAAATTTGTACCAAATACACCACTTGTCATTATCTATTAAACTACATAAGAATTGCGAAACTCTACCAAAAGGGGGCGCCAAAACGAATCGCCGTCTGAATCGCCTACTGATCTATATAACACGTTGTATCAGCATTAGGGCAACCAAATTTATACCAAATACACCACTTGTCATTAACTATTAAACTAGCTAAGAATTGCGAAATTCTACTTACAGGGGGCGCCAAAACGAATCGCCGTTTGAATCGCCTACTGACATGTATAACACGTTGTATCAGCATTAGGGCAAGCAAATTAATACCAAATACACTACTTGTCATTATCAATTGAACTACATAAGAATTGCGAAATTCTACCAAAAGGGGGCGCCAAAACGAATCGCCGTCTGAATCGCCTACTGATCTATTATATAACACGTTCTATCAGCATTAGGGCAACCAAATTTATACCAAATACACCACTTGTTATTATCTATTGAACTACATAAGAACTGCGAAATTCTAACAACAGGGGGCGCCAAAACGAATCGCCGTCTGAATCGCCTACTGACCTACATATCACGTTCTATCAGCATTAGGGCAACCAAATTTATATCCAATACACTACTTGTCATTAACTATTAAACTACATAAGAATTGCGAAATTCTACCAGCAGGGGGCGCCAAAACGAATCGCCGTCTGAATCGCGTACTGGCCTATATAACACGTTCTACCAGCATGGAGACAACGAAATTTATACCTAATACACCACTTGTCATTATCTATTGAACTACATAAGAATTGCGAAATTCTACCAGCAGGGGGCGCTAAAACGAATCGCCAGCTGAATCGCGTACTGATCTATATAACACGTTTTATTAGCATTAGGGCAACCAAATTTATACCAAATACACCACTTGTCATTATCTATTGAACTACATAAGAATTGCGAAATTCTACTAGCAGGGGGCGCCAAAACGAATCGCCGTCTGAATCGCCTACTGATATATATAACACGTTTTATTAGCATTAGGGCAACCAAATTTATACCAAATACACCACTTGTCATTATCTATCAAACTACACAAGAATTGCGAAATTCTACCAAAAAGGGGCGCCAAAACGGATCGCCGTCTGAATCGCCTTCTGACCTATATAACACGTTTGAACAAACTATATAAGTCAGTTTGTTCTAAGGTCTTCTCTTGTTTAAAGAATAATCAAATTTAATGCGAACATTCCAGTTAATGTTAGTATGATTTTTTTACAGGCAGTTATTATTACAATCTGAATCCATATCTCAACATTATACAGAACAGTACTCTATCGAATGTTTACGTTAAGCACATATGAGTTATAGGGGATTACACAGTCAACCTGTTCCTCTACACTTGGATATGGGCTGTAAATGACGTAACATGTATATTACGCCAAAATATCTGAGTACTCTATAAAACTATTACATTGGTTAAACTCCCTAACGTTAGATCAAATATAGTCGTTATTAATGCCAATCTTTAAATGAGTATACTTGTTATCCGGAGCGATTTGATATTTATGGCATTTTGTCTTATAAGACGTAATAACTGTTGATTTCAGTCGAAGTGGACATACAAAATCCAAGACAGAAACTCTTTGTTCCTCTTAAACTCGATTTTATTGGACAAAATAAACAAAATATGTTACAGAAAGAAACATTCCATTGCACGACCTTGATGGGACTCGAACCCACAATCTTCGGCTCCGGAGGCCGACGCCTTATCCATTAGGCCACAAGGCCACATGACGATTCCATTTTCATAAGATTTACAAAAAATGCTGAAATATATATAATACATGTTGGTTAGCCCATGACCAGAGCATCAATAATTTAAAAAATCAACCTAAATGTATATATTTGCGTTGAGTTTACTGCGCGTAATATACATCAGTTTCTCTCGTGGGTGCAATGTTATCCTTATACCAGGTTGAAGTCACTATGCTACCTAGACCTAAATGGCGTTCTTACCTTCCCCACTTCCTGTTGTTCATGTTATATGTCAGGTATCAACGACATAATCGAAAATGGGGAAGGTAAGACGTCATTTAGGTCTATAGAGTTATAAAAGCTCCCCGTAACAGATTTTTAAATAAAAACTTCTTCCAAATAATACTTTGTAAACAAAATACTTGTTTTCAAATGTTTTTACCTTGGAGTTGTTAAGGTCTTGGTGGATCGCTGATTCGATTTGGAAGAATATATTTCTATAAAGCCCATTATGACGAGGAATTAAGATCTCGACAAATAATTTCTGTATGTATTTGTAAATAAGTCTACTTATAGAAATAATATGCGAAAATCGATAGCCTGTAGTTTGGAAACCGATTTCAACACGTTAAGAAAAATATTCAGTGCAAAATGTTATTTAATTTTAATTGTTGCGTACATAATCTATGTGATTAAAGTACAATTAAGCTTGTTTTGTCAAGAAGAGCAAAAATATTTTTGTTTAAAAATATAACCTTAAATGTTAACATTTCCATTGACTTCATTGCGTATAATACCCAAGCATGTAGTCAGCCGCAAATTTTTAGGGTCAGAATGATACAGAGAAGGAATGATGCAGTTTTGTCAGTGCTTTTATCTCTGGCGACGTATGGCGACGATTCCTCACAACTGGGAAAGATTACTCGTTGAATGCAGACTTTAGACGATCGTGGGTTGCCAAATGCTGTAACTTACCGAGGTACTGGGTCGGCTTTGTGGAAATGATGTGTGTCGTGAAAAAAGCTGTTTGTCATTCATTTGCTATGAATACATTTTTCAGTACGAGGCCACGACATCTCCTCTCAATTTGTTCTTTTACGTGATAAAATGTGATTTAAAGAGAGATGATTCTAAAAACAACAAGCGATTAAGTTGAATAGCTTTTATTTGCCGTCTTTAAACTCCGAATAACATATCGTTCGTTTAAGATAAATTTATTATTAACAGTGTTTTCGTTATTTTGGGATAACACTTTCTAAGTTTGAACAGGTTCTAGTTCAGAAAATTTTGCGGGTTGAAACACGTCAGGGTATATCTAACCTGCGACCCTCAAAGTAACGCACCGATTCGACAGCAGTAAAAGACACAAAAATAATTTCCTAACATGATTATTGTTTCATGATCCATTCAACAAATGAGAAAATTGTTAAATATCCATTGATAGATTGGTGTTGTGCACCGTTCACAACGGCTGTGTATGCAACAGTAATGTTTACACTAACACAGCCTTACAATGTGAAAAGGTTTTTTCTGTGTTTGGGAAATTAATGTTTCTCTAGAAACAAGTAAAGCAGTATGTCTATACCTGACACATACTCCCCTCAGTCAAGACACAAGGGGCTGTAAAATATTAAAGGAAAGTTGCTATCTTTCACTAGTCAGTTCAACGATCATGTGATATAGGTCTATGAAAATAGCCGTTATAGAAAGAGATATATATTTATGTAAGATTATCGCTCAGGTTTTTTCTTTCACTGTTAGTTCATCGTGAAATAAATAGATTCAATTCCGGATAATCCCAGTTAAAAACGAAAATTTCACAAAATGCAAACAAAATCACTACACAGGCATTGAGGACGAGCATTTATGCAGCAATTCTTCCACAGCTCCAATGTTCTTTTCTGCCATACTTTGCTGAAACTCGTATTTGATGGCTTTCAGTGTATCTGGGGACTGCATGACATCAAGAGTTACTCCTGCTAGAATCTTCCCTTCCGCTATCGCCCTGTCCTGTGCTGACAAACTACCTACGATAGAATAAAATGAGCATGGATTATTATGTCTTTGAGTGATCAATATCCGTTTAATTGTTTGATAAAAGTGTATAATAGGTCTAGCCATCATACACGATTAATCCAAAATGAACATATAAGTGTGTGTCGTAATGATAAGTTAATGCTTAGACTTTTAACAATTACGTAAAGATGATCAACTCCGGATAAAAATCTTAAGGAACAAGTCAAGCATTTTTTCAGCGGATTATTGCATCAATTTAAAGGGAAAGGAGACAAAAATGTGCCTCAAAAGCCTTGCTTGTTCTAAAACATTTATGGATTATCCTGAACATGTTAAGAATAATTCAATAGATGTCAAGAGAAATTCCACATTTAAAGCGTTACGGAATTGTTTCCATAACTTTTTAAATGGTTTTTTTTTTACAGTTTAGTCATAGAATTCATAGATCCTGCCAGTAGATCTGCATGTCTTTGTGAAACACAAGATCGCTTATACCATGTACACGATCGACCTGTTTTTGAGAAATGGCCGTACCTGCTGCGATGGTGAACTCTCTGGAATGGTTGACCAAACCTTGGCCAATGCCAAACAATGGGTGAATGCTGGGCACAACATAGGATACATTGCCCATGTCAGTGGAACCACAGGATATTGTGTTGCTATCCCCAAGTTGTATCCCTAGACGTGAACAATTATTCACATACAAATCTGTTAAGGTCAGGTTGTGAACCATTTCCAAATACGGATGATTTTTGTAGTCAATTTCTACCTGATAAAAATATAAAAGAAAATATACAAGAAATACAATGACTGATTAAATTGGATTAATTGGGGGCTTTTCGCCATAATTAAGGTTATTTCGATAATGCAAATATCTATAAATCTGAAAGCCAAATCATAGTTCTCAATTTGTGTGCGTGTGACAGTGTGATTTCTTTTTAGAAATATATATGTGAGTGTAAATTGTTTGTTTTTATTACTTGATAGTAAAAACACTCTCCGCGCTAATATTTTCAAACATCGAATTAAATTATCTTATCTCGTATAATCACTCGCCTGACGTGATTCGAACGGGTGATGGAAACCTCCATCTACAATGGCTACAAAGACAAGCCAACCGCAAGACACAACATATAAAAACACAAAAAGATAGGTATCGTGTTGCACTTTAACTCTAATACCAACAGGTCAAAAAGATAGGTATCGTGTTGCACTTTAACTCTAATAGCAACAGGTCAAAAAGAAGCTCCCGTAACTTTTTGGCGATTAAGAATTACAGTCTTATTTTAGAATTTTGTCACTTAACTTCAACCAATTGCTCGATTCGATGCAATTTGAATATATATCTGTTAACGAAATTCATGAAGCCGGTGTTAGAATAACATACAGTGCATCCTGTAGCCAGTGCTGCTCCTTCTATACACGCTGTGGCTTTATTGGTCAAGTCAAGAAGATCGGCTGCTGTGGGCGCCCGGAAATAATACTCCATCGAGGTTACTTCTGGTATGATGTTTGGTTTTGCTCCTCCATTTCTGATAACTCCTAAACGACAACTGATATAATTAGTTTTGGCAACAATACTTAATATCAAGAGTAACAGACAAAATTTTACTGATCGTATAGAAATGTTATATTGTTGAAAAAATAATAATAAATAAAATAGGTCAACTAGAGCTCATTGAACACACTAACCGTGTAGTCTGCAGTCTGGTTTTAGATGTTGACGAAGACAGGATAAGTTTTGATAGGTCAAAACCGCAGCATCAAGGGCATTAACTCCTTCCCAAGGGAACGCCGATGCGTGAGAGGCCTTACCACGGAACGAAATGATCGCCCTAAAGCACACAATGAAAACATCAGAACTGCAATTTGATATGGTATTTACATGGCGCCAATACGCGTTTTCTCTTAAAAATAAAAAAAACCCTACTGAATGGTCACACTAAAAATTAAAAATGACGAAGAGTCCTAAAACCCGATTACACCGAAAAAAGTTACAGATAATTTTCAACTTCAACGCATAGTTGAGTGCATACAGTACTTATTTATGCCTTTGAAACAAATCATGCATTTGGCTGGTGGCAGCACTTGAAACTTATTGGTTAACAGGTGAATATATGGACTAGTGTGATCATTTAAAATTAAAACTTGAACAGAAATACAGCCTCATTTGAAATTAGACACCTGTTCCCGGTCACGTTAAGGTCAAGAACGCTGCTTATTTTGGCGAGGTTCTCGGCCTGCCTAGGGCGAGAAGGAGGCCAACATTAGCGATCATTTCACCCCCACCCAAGACGAGAAAGTCGCTAACGTTAGCATCATTCTCGACCCTACCACGGACGAGGGGGTAGCCAAAAACAAGGTAAAGAGATTAAATAACCTCTGCGGAGGCGAGGATGCATCGAAAGCGTTAAAATGTAGAACTTCTCGCCCCCGTCAAACTCGAGAACGGCGAGATTGTTGAAAATGGAATCTCGACATTTTCGCCTCGTGATCTTGGAAAGGTCAAGAAAGTCGAGATTGTAGCGGGTTGGTGATGTCCTAGTTTCCGCCTAGTGCGAGAATATAGATGGGCCCCATCAGCTGCTATATACACTGAAGAACTATAGGTTATTTCCAATTACTGAGAAAGTTACATCGGACAAATATATATCCAAAACGTGATCTATAACATCACACATGTCTATATTGTTTCAGTGTACGTATTAAAATAATACTTACTGTACCATAGCAAGTGTAGTCTGCTTTTTAATGTTGCTCCCCGTTGGGTGGCTCATTATAGCAACGTCCACGCCTTCAAGGGCACCCCGGTTTATCAGTTCCACTTTTCCTCCACCTCCTTCTTCAGCAGGGCTCCCCAAGATTGTCAGCTTAAAATGAAAAACACAAGCTGAATAAATAGACATCAACCGAAGACCTTTAAGTAGGTATATGTGCAGAGTTCTGTATCTCTAATAGTATATCATATCATGTCGCCTTGTTTAGAGATACAGAGTAAAAGTGCACACAACTGTATAAGTTTTTGCACTTACCAGCTATTATGTGCTCAAGTTTTACTGTTCAATATTATTTTATATAACGAACTTTCTGACACAATTTATATTCCAAACGAGACTTGAAATCGCCCATTAGACCATTCTAAAATATAATCGATGCTACTGCCTGCGTCGAGGCATTGACTCTCAGATACAACCGGGCATTTTTTGTTTTGCGATTCTTTTTTTTTTAGCTGATCTGTGACAATCGTTGTCTCAAATATTGGCGAAATCAAAACTCGAGGACTTGGGATAGCGTAGGAGAGTTGCCTTAGTTTCGTCCACTATAGAAACTCTTGCGAGAATACGGTTGACATTAGACTTGTTACAAATACAAAAATACGATTCAAGTATCTGTTGCCAGTCCGCCATTATACACACTTGTCGACGATGCAGCTATTTAGTAGGCAATTTACAATATAAACTAAATCCGGGATCAGTTTGTAGTTGTTGTTGTATTATTTAATAAATGAAGTAATTATAACAATAGAAAGAAAAAACGACACATACCCTGCCAAGGTTATTGTTTGCAGCTTCAAAGGCAGCCTTAATTCCAAGAGCGGCTGCAACACCCACTTCTGCTATAAGATTGTGCCCACAGCCATGCCCGATCTCCGGCAGGGCGTCATACTCACAGAAGATCGCCACATGTGGGGTGCCCGTCTCTGCACCACAACATGCGCGGAATGCTGTCTTAATACCTTTGTATCCTTTATCTACCTTGAACCCTTTTTTCGACAGCCAGTTAGACAGTAGTTTGTGGCAATAATGCTCTTCATAATTTAATTCCGGATGGTTCCAGATATCTTGACTTAAGACGTAAAGTTCTTCTGTAGCATCGTCTATAACAAAATCCGCTATATCTGTCAAGTTAGACATATTCACTTCTTCTCTACTTCGGTCCTACCTGTATTCTAGTTTCTAGTGATGCTTTAGAGGGTGATTAAGCGTACATCAGCTAGCCGTGTGGAGCTTAAAAGCCGCGCATGGATAGATTTGGACAATAAATTGTGTCGCACGGGTGATTTGATCAGTGTAGCATGGAGTGTTCTGTTGTCAAAAGAACTGTTACACTGTGTTTTGGACAGCTATGCTTTAACGGTGCATTCACTGAAACTGTTATTTCTTGCATGTAAAAACACGTTGTTGTCAGCATTGGGTATTTTAATTTCAATAAGGTACGGATTGACGAGCGGTCTGTTTATCTCAATGTTGTGTAAAGGCTGCTGTAATTGTCACATTAACAGTATCTGAAATTAAACACTGGCGCAGTTATGAGTCAGTTAGCATCTACACTGCCACTTCTCAGTGAACAGCCTCGAGAAGACCAGAATTTAGAAAATATTAATTACGACAAGGCAAAGACCAGCTGCATATAGATAACAACTTTAAAACTGTTTGTAAAATTTAATTAAGAGTTTGTTATCCATGCTAAGTCGCTCTTTATCCTATGCTATTCCTAACTTCTAAATGCCGAGTAAAGAAAATAATTACGATGTGGCTGTGCTATTGTAAAGAAAACCGTATCTCGCACCACTTTTTGAAATCGACGTAGCGATCAAAATGCTGCACAAAAGTACAAACATATGTAACATCTACATTCAAAATACAAAACACAAGTAGTGTATTTTGAAAAGCTTTTAACACAGACTGGATTTTGGGTAAAAATGTGCCATCAGATTTGTGCATTTTCTCCAGGAAGTCATTTGACGGACCTGCTCAATCGATAACAGCAATTATTCTGCGTCGCACTTAAGAAAAAAGCACAACTATGGTTAGATATGTATGCCTGTGTTTGTTAGACCTGGGTTTGACGTCGCACTCAAGGGTATTCATTTTCACTCCACATTGTTCCTTGCTTAAATACGGTGGAAAACCAGAAAGAGCCACATCGTGCGGCTTACTAATAAACTTGATCGTCGACAGGCTGACTCGAGCCCAAGGTACACTGAAGTAGCATAAGTAAGTAAACAGAGTAACAAACAACCCACGACCGCGGGCCGTATGCCTGCGTAAAGCATTTCAAAATAATAATAAAAACATCCATTATAGTAAGTTGAGAATAACCAATCATGAAGATGTCCTCGTAATGACTTTTTACACACTCTCTGCATGTCTACATAGTTAAAAAATTACAATTTATTTAATTTACAGCGAAAAGTGCTGGCAATTTTGTGACCCGCACTTTTCACTGTAAATTAACATCCATGTGCTGTGAAAGTTTATAATGTTAATTTACTGTAAAAAGTGGTAGCAATTATGTGACCAGTACGTTTCACTGTAAAACCTAATGCAATTCGGTTTGTATTTTTACAGGTGAAAAAACTAGCACATATACAGAAGAATCCACTGTAAATTAACCAGTTATAGTATGCTTGTTTCCCCTGCAGTTATAGTATGTTTGTTTCCCCCTGCAGTTATAGTATGTTTGTTTCCCCCTGTAGTTATAGTATGTTTGTTCCCCCCTGCAGTTATAGTATGTTTGTTCCCCCCTGCATGCAGTTATGGTATGTTTGTTTCCCCCTGTAGTTAT
>JARDVA010096015.1:0-11521 GCA_030265315.1 Mopalia swanii
CTGCCCCAGTCTAGAAACTAACCCACAGGGATGGCACAGTGAACTGTCCGAGTATAGAAACCAACCCCCAGTGATGGCCCAGTGAACTGTCCCAGTCTAGAAACCAACCCCCAGTGATGTCCCAGTCTAGAAACCAACCCCCAGTGATGGCCCAGTGAACTGTCCCAGTCTATAAACCAACCCCCAGTGATGGCCCAGTGAACAGTCCCAGTCTAGAAACCAACCGCCAGTGATAGCCCAGTGAACTGCCCCAGTCTAGAAACTAACCCACAGGGATGGCACAGTGAACTGTCCGAGTATAGAAACCAACCCCGAGTGATGGCCCAGTGATGTCCCAGTCTAGAAACCAACCCCGAGTGATGGCCCAGTGAACTGTCCCAGTCTAGAAACCAGCCCCCAGCATTAGGGATATATACAGAATCCCATATATGTCCGTAATGTTGGATTCTATATATGTCCCGAATGCTGGATTCTATATATGTCCCGAATGCTGGATTCTATATATGTCCCTAATGCTGGATTCTATATATGTCCCTAATGCTGGATTCTATATATGTCTTTCATGTTGGATTCTATATATGTCCCTAATGCTGGATTCTATATATGTCTCTTATATTGAATTCTATATATGTCTCTTATGTTGGATTCTATATATGTCTCTTATATTGAATTTTATATATGTCTCTTATGTTGGATTCTATATATGTCTCTTATGTTGGATTCTATATATGTCTCTTATGTTGGATTCTATAGATGTCTCTGATGTTGGATTCTATATTTGTGTCTTATGTTGGATTCTATATATGTCTCTGATGTTGGATTATATATATGTCTCTTGTGTTGGATTCTATATATGTCTCTTATGTTGGATTCTATATATGTCTCTGATGTTGGATTATATATATGTCTCTTATGCTGGATTCTATATATGTATCTAATGCTGGAATCCACATACGTCCCTACTCCCTAGTCCTGGATTCTATACCTGTTTTTTGATTTTGTTTGATAATTAATTTTCCTCCATAGCCAAACACTTAATATTAATTGTTAACCGTCACTCCCCTCTCACATTTCCCCATCCACAGAGTATGTAAGGGACCACATGCCATTCCAACAAATCTATTTGACTTATTCATACTTATTAACTCACTGTTGCCATTCTTTTGTACTCATCCATTCTGATTTTATTACTGGCGATGAACAGTCCGCCATTTTCTATCCATCCTGGGTTCACGCCAGTCTCCTCCTCTAGTGATTTGATTAAATGACGGGAATAACCTATTAATTCTATTTCCACGTCACTGTTACGATACTGCCACAGTAAACCTGGAAAACAGTAGACAAAGTAAACATTTCAGAATTTATTTTTCTACTGAGAATTCGGACCAGTGAAACGGTAAAGGTAAACATTAATAATAACACCAAGTTAGGTATTTGCTTCAGATTCAAATGACCGACTGTTATAGGCCCCCAACCTGTTTGTTCGTTTGTTTGTTTGATACGGGTTTAACGTTGTACTCAAGGGTATTTCACTTAAATGACGACAGATTGTCCACTTCGCACTGTTCCGTACCTAATAACGATGGACAACCGAAAGGAACCTTGTAAAAATCACCACCGCAATTGCCAGAGCAACATCGTGTTATTCACGCATATACCTGAAGGTCGACAGACGAACTCCATCACGTGAACAGTACGGGTACATCGAAGTAGGATAAGTAAGCAGACACACTAACCAGTAACCCACACCAGCAGGCACCCTCCCCCCACCCCCTAACCAAGCCCTTATGTAAAACAGAACGAAGGACACATGTTGTATAGAGGCTAACCGGCTTGAGATTAGCATAACAAAGGGCTAATTATCTCCAGGGCCAATAGGCCCCCCCCCCCCCCCCACACACACACACGCGGAAACAAGGATACAAACTTTATGAGTATGATATGATTTAGCATAACTCGCCGATTAGCTGAGATTAAGCAGAACGGAACCCCTGTTCAATGAAACAGGTCGACCTCATCCTTTGTGTAACCACCGTGCAGGAAGCTGGTAATGTGTCACGGAGGTTGAGACGAATACATAACAGCCCCTTCACTGTTTAAATTACAGTATATTTTTCGTAGGTGAAATACAAATTAACGCAGACTCTTCAATAATTAAATTCTAAATAATCCTGGGATGGGGACTTGCTATATTATTAGCTCTTACTTTGTTTGTTTGATTGATTGATTGAGGATTAACACCGTACTTAAGGTTATTCCACTCACTTGATGACGTGCCAGCCCAATGGGTTAAGGAAACTACTCTCGACGCCACTGGCATCAAACAAAGAAAAGGCAAATGCAGGACGTAATACAAAGACAAGACAAGACAAATACAGGATGTAATACAAAGACAAGACAAGACAAGACAAACACAGGATGTAATACAAAGACCTGACAAAATGATCGGCTTCATGTTGCCTCTTAGCTCTAAGATCACCAGGGCAACATGAAGCTCTCTCCCAACCGTCCGCCATAGTAATGAAGTTATGATCCTAACAGTGTGACTGACCCGCGGTGTGCCACGTTGTCCCCGCCGTCAACTGATCTTTCTCGACCAGCACCGCGTTGACACCGAGTTTACTGAGATGGTAAAGGGTACTGCACCCCACGGCCCCACCCCCGACAACAACCACATCTGCGGAGGCTGGAAGAAGGACGTCTTTCTCTGTACTGGAGCCTTTTAAGGTGTTTCTGAAATGAATTGTAAAGGACAATGACATTAGAAATTTAAAACTAGCTATAGGCTCTACAGCTGGTGAACTGCTATTGGCACATTTTAAATCACCATATTAGTTTTCGTAATTTTGGTAGAAAGCAATTTTGACTCAGGAGGGAGTTGAATGAAGGTAAATGTTTACTTGGAAAACAATCGGACATCTTGTTTTTACGATATATTTGTTTAAATAATAATAATTGTAAAACATATCAGCCCGAATGTGTCAAAACGCGCATTACAAGCCATGTTGCTGTTTGTAATTTCAGTTCGGCGGAATGCATCCTCATCCGTAATTGGAATTTGAGGAACCTAATAAAAAAAATTGTAAATTTAATCTTTCAATTTGTTTTGACGTTTTGTGTTTGGAGCACATATATTGGCTTGAATATCGCAAAATCTGCAATGTTGTCTATATTGTTCCGTGATATACGGTGGAATCTAGGGACATCACATTCATAGAAGCTTTATTGCAAGTTAGTTAATTTTCTAGTTGTTGTATTCCCATCCATCGTTTTAACACGGTGGGAAGCGTAATTCGAATGTTAAAGTTAATAGGTGAATTTGTTTTCCCAATAAATGACAAAATATGTTTCCTGTAAGAAAAAGGCTACCAACAAGCGTGAAGTCTCGCCATGCAGTCATTTATTATAGTTGACTATGAGACATTAACTTACTGATAGGGCACTCCACTGCCGGCGGTGTCAGTTCCATCCATTTTCTGTGAACTGGCGAGACGTCGACCCAATGTCTGGTGCCATGTTGAGGCAGCGTAGTGCCATGACTGCACGCTGCGACAAACAGATCCTCGCAACATACTTCTCCCGTAGGTTACTGCCCGTTTTCAGCCTTAAATCCTGGTGTATCTACAATAAATGACGGTATCAAGTGTTAATCACAAGCAAACATACAGCACGAACGCTTCGAAATAAGTTCTGTATTCGATTCTAATTTATTTCACCGCGACCAAAAGCGCTAACTCATTGAAGCCCATTAAACAGCAGTATTAGGTCAACCATTGTTGACCTAATGATATAATTGACCTACTTTCAAAGGCTTGGTCTAAAAATAAATCTATAGTGAGCAGCCGTGGTCAAGATGTCACTGTGACCTGGCGAAATTTTCCATGGAGGCCCTACAACAGTTTTCTCATCAGATGCCGGACAGCTTCAAGATGTTTAGCAGACTAAGATCTTGGAAAAAATAAACCGGTACTTTATATAATAAAGAAAAATTCTCGTTTTTTTTCACCACGCTATTTTTCTAGAAAGCATTCTTGCCGGAAACTGTGTCTGCCAAAAGTAGATATAGGCGCTCGATTGGCTTTTTACGCACTTGTTCGCGTTACTTGTGAGGTACTGGCAGTCAGCCAACGTGTTATCTTTAACGTCACGTGGTGTATCACCTAGAATAAATGATCATAAAGCCAATGGTGCACCTTAATGCAAAGATAGCGTAATCGGGACTTAAATTTCATACCATCTGACTGGAATTAAGATAATATAAGGCTTTATGAATAACAACTTCTAACAACAGTGACTATAGCCGTTCCAAGCATATATGATCCTATGGATTCAGTTCGAATGTTAGATGCAGAGTTCTGTATTTCTTATTGTCTATCATACAATGTATAGCCTTATTTGAGTTACGTGTACTATTGGCTTTTCGCGGACTTTCTCACGTTACTTATCATACACACTGAGGCAATCAGCCAACGTGTAATCTTTAACGCCACGGGGTGTTTTTATCTAGCATAAATATTTATAATGCCAATGATATATCTTAATGCCTTATTTAGATATCTGAATATAAACTGCATACTACACCAGACTTGAATGTCACTTTGTGATCCGTAAAACCGTGTGATATAGTTCTGGGGCTCGTTGCTCAAAGTTCAGTTAAGTTAACGATCTGGGGCCGGTTGCTCAAAGCTCCGTTAGCTCTACAGCCCGTTAGATGACGTTGCGTCACAAAGAAATGGACGTCACGTCATAATAGAAATTCATTGTTACGCATCGTCATGTAACTGGCCGTTAACTAAACTGAGCTTTGAGCAACCGGCCCCTCTTAGATGACGTTGTGTAACAATGACTTCATATTATGACTTGACGTCTATTTCTTTGTGACGCAACGTCATCTAAATGGCTGTTATTCTAACGGAGCTTCGAACAACCGGATCGAGAGCTTTACTTTTTAATTGACTTCCAAACAAGTCAGAGCCCAATTTAATCGATCACATAGAGCGTGATTTGGTTTATCAATGGGATTATCTGTTATTGAAAATGCTATTGACACTGAAGGATGTTAAAACATTTCTCCGATAAGTGGCCACACGTGTAAATGTTTTGAACAACACAACAAAAAACTTTATACATGATGAATATATTACAGTTGGTAACTTGTACATGATGGATATATTACAGTTGGTAACTTGTACATGATGAATATATTACAGTTGGTAACTTGTACATGGTGAATATATTACAGTTGGTAACTTGTACATGATGAATATATTACAGTTGGTAACTTGTACATGATGAATATATTACAGTTGGTAACTTGGTAGGCTGTGTTTCTTTAATCCCTAATTGACCAATCGAAATGAGTCCGTTAAACAGAGGTTTTCTGGAGGACTGAAGATAACTGTATAGGAGAGAGAAAGGGAAGAGCTGTGGAGATAGTCAGGGGTTTTCGGACAGTTTCTAAATTGGGGATAGACTGAAATGGACAGACATCGAAATCTGAGCTAAGCACAAATTCAATTCTTTATTTTAAACTCGAGCTATTCGAACAACTCAACACTACCGGCAAGTGGATTTATGCTGTCAGCTAGTCAAGAACAATCACTTTCAAGCACAGCATTTGTAGAGAACACTTCACATTATGGCTGTGTTGTTGTTGTTTACTCCTTGGAAGCACACCGCTGTCATACAAGTTAAATTACCATTTAATACGACGCTAAACACTGATCAATCCATGTGCAAGGATCTATTTAAAAGAATAGACAATGTTCGGTTAACGCTGAGTATGGGCAAAATTCTTTTGTCTGATTAGGAAAGTCTTTTCTATTGCTATGAACAGTGTCTTAATGGTGATTAATCACGATTCACAGCTTTACTACTTTGTACAACGCCCACACTGTCCTCAGCTCAATACTAACCAATCACCGGTCAGCACCTTTGAATATGTGAATAAATTCTATTTCCGGTGTTGCATCACTTAACCCCAGTCCATTACGTATACCCACGTCATAAATGTCTTTTATAATACACATTTGCGCCTCCTCGTGTTGGAGAGGTTTAGACTAGCAGTAGTTTCCGCTCAAGGAAAATGTCGGACATCATGTGGTTTTTTTTTATTGTTAACCTTCGACTCTATGTTAAAGCTTTATGGTCCATTAACGCAAGGTATGGTGAATTTGTATTTGTTGGCCACTGTCTGTCGATCCAGATAGTGGTTAATCACACGCTTTCTCTTCACTTAAGGTCTTCCCAAATGGTTGATACCTAGAAATCTTATAAAAATAGTTCAATGTCCACTGCCAGGACGATTTTCAATTTGTTTCATTGAAAAAATCGGCGAACATATGGAGAAATTGGGATTCAAACATGTAACATTTATTAGCACATACAGCTCCGCGATAGCGAGTGACGTCATCAGAAGAAAAGAACACGTGACTAGTATCTATAGAAACATCGCCGTCATGTTATTATTCTCCAACGAATCGTGTATTTCCGGTACGGACTCGGCATTATCCGACTCGGATTGTTCGGACGGAAATTTCCCCTGCTTACGTCACAGCTTAAATAACTTGTTTACAAAGTTGCAAGTTTGTAAGTGAATAAAAACAAATCTACGAATCGGAAAAATACGGGATATTTTTTTAAATTTAGTTGACAATATTATCTTTGAAATTGAGACCCTTTAAATCTGATTTAATACCCATTTGGGAAAACCGTTAAACATGTACAGCGCATAAGAACACAATGAGCTCAGGGTCAGGACCGAGAGTAGATCAGTCATGTATTATCAGTGTATTCAGAGAGTAAATCAACAACAGTACAACTTAATTTCTTTGTAAAATGAACGATAGCTGAAATGAAAAAGTAAATCAGCTTCATTCATCCTTTGATACGGTGCATTTCTCACACCTGCATGCTATAGATATGAAAGGAAATTCGCATGGAACGCTGAAGCGCATTGTGTAGACATCAGATTTTCAACACAGGCTGCAACTGTGGGATAAACTCGTACCATTCCTGTCTTATCAGGAAGTCATGACTCGTAGCTCTACTTTTAGCATATGATTACGAAAAAATCCACCTGTTGTAACATTTGAAAATGTGTAATGTGGGTAAATAAAATGGAACAATTTTTTGATTTAAGAAAAATTTAATTTATTTGTATCTTTACAAAAAAGCTGAATGATAGGCCTATCGTAGTATAGCCCCGGTGTATTTTATACAGCTGTAATGTGCATGTCGACGACCTCCCAATTTTCGATAATTTACCGAACATTAAAAATGGTCCTAGTTTATGACCACTGCAGTCTACTGGCACTAATGGTCACAACAGGCTTTACCATATAAGAGCAGCATTGTTTGAGCATACCAAAGATACAGACATAACATGCAGATTAAACAACATTCCAATGTTTGGACTAACATTCGAGAACAATAGGTAACAAACAGCTGTCGTGAAATATAATAGCGCCACTGACCAGAGTAAGATTGTATACATAAGCCAATGCCATACGTTACGAGGTGCGAGTAGCCTATACAATATCAGCAGGGGTATTGTCAAAAAAGGTTGATTACATTGTGATAGAGTTACATTTGTACGTTTAGGTGTGTGGCCCTTTTGTTGACCAACAGCTCTTATAGAAATGCTCATCAGGAAGAAAGTTAGTGTTGTCAGTCCTGAAGTAAGCTTCAATATGAGCCATTGTTTGAAATTGTGATTTTAGGGCCGCTTCCCTGATATGGAATTCGCGGCCCTTTAAATCACATAATTTTATTTTTATTAATATATCATTTACAGTCTTTTTTTCTTTGTCCATATGAGCCACATCGTTTAACTCACTCATATACCCGATGGTTGACAGAAGAATTCGATCCTGTGAACGGTTCATCGATTGGTTGATTGATTGGTTGGTTGTTTTACGTCCAGCTTAAGGGTATTTCACTTATATGACGGCGGGGTATTCCAACATTACTCGACACTAGCACAGCCTACATGTGAAGCGTTCTCGCATTTTTGGGAAATTAATTTTCCCCCAGTGCTAAGTAAAGACAGCATTGTTACTCTCCAAACAAACTGCCCGTAGTCAGTGGGCTGAACGGTACATCGAAGTAGGGTCAGTAAGCGCACTCGATAACCACTAAGCCACGCGGCGACGGATTTTGAATATATTCACCCAATTGGTATATTTGATATCTACTGTATGTACATACCGTTGGATATGTCCCAGATCTTATCCGAGTAGTGTGTTTGCCTAAGATAGGTTTCAAGGTTACAAGCTAACAATTGGGTGGCACTGATGTAGATGCGAGTACGTATCTTATTGAATTTGTATATACAGTCCTTCCAGAGATACGACCTTCCAGTCGTACAAAACCTTTACCAATAAGGCCTGTCTTTGAGTAAAAAATAATATTGAATTTATATGGCCTCTTTCCTCGCCAAAATACATTCTGTTTCTTCGGTAAACAATCACCGAGTGACTGACGGTTCCCAACTGGGAGTGACCCAGGCATGTGCCGCCCAATCTCGTTTTCAAATCGGGAAGATATTTTAAATCGATCAAGAGCGAATCGGGTGCTGCTAAGAAATAAATGATTTTGACGTAATAAGGATATTAAGGGGTTATTTTATGGGTCGATCTAACCCACAAGTGTTCAAGGAAGAAGTCGGAATAGTTTAAATCAAGGTTAGGCCGTCATGTTTATATATTGGAATGATTAGGTGCAGAAATATGGTAGCGTTTGTTTAATTCTGAAGGTATAGGAAGGCTCCTGGAGTGTAGCGAGTAGCCTACTGCTTGGTACTTAGTCCTGTTGTTTTTAATTATGTTATAAGTACTATATAATTGGGGAAAATACATTGTATGTGACCGTTATTATTATTTAATATACTTCATTTTTCTTCTGTCTTTATTTATTATTATATTAGCATCATTATTTCGAGGAAAAACCTATTAGATGTTGGTTATTTCCGATAAATAAATAAAGCATTAAAACTGGTGCAGCAATTTTAGATTCTGGAATACCTATAGACATTCATATTTCTACCTCTTCAGGTGAGATTTTTAGCATTGGACAGGTAAAATGCGGTTATAACCGCATGATAGTTCGCCCTAAGTGCTCACTCACATATTACCTACACGTACGCAGAGGTAGCCAGAAATCGAACTGACCTTAATACGCCCTGTCGTGAAATAGGGTCAGGGTTCAACGCTTGCAATGGCCCTACCTATTCTATTGACTAAACAATTGAAATATCGCTGATGCTGAATGGTTTGAAGAAAAAAACAAATATATTTTATAAAAACAACAAACAAACAACGAACTAACTCAAATGATCTGTGTGTTGCGACGATATACAAATATACTGATCGAAATGTTCAAGAATCCGCCTGTATAGGGGGTAAGTAAGGAGAGACGCCAAATAAAATACTCACGTCTGGATAGATCCAGGTACCGTCATTGTATAGCACTTGCTATACTGACACGGCTGGAAAGATCCAGGTACCGTCATTGTATAGCACATGCTATACTGACACGGCTGGATAACATTGATACATATCCTCCTAACAGACGCGGTCTCTCCAACTATATGAAGACGACGCTATGCACAATGCTTACTATCTGAAATACTTCTTTTTTTTTCTCCTTTTTTAAACTCAACATTTATCATAAACTGTTAAACCAGGTTATGATAAGAAAACGACCGTTAATTATTATGAATGTTACCCCGTACAAATGTTTGGTAAATGTACCTTTCACAAAGTAGAGTAAACTTACAACTCCAATAAAAGATACTCATGGATACACGGTGATTCAATATTTCAGTTTATTTTAAAATCATTGTCAAGATTCACACTTTATAGATAGAACGCATGATCAAAGTGCAACGTACAGAGTTACCTCCCTTCCTTGGTTTCATTTTAATTTTTCTTTGCTAAATCATTAAAACCATCGAAAGAAAATAAGTAAACTATTTGTGAAATAAAACAACTGAAATATGCTGAAAATTATTTTGAGTCCATTTCCTTCCAATATTGCCCATTAAAATTTAAGATGAATAGATAATGTTTAAGTGCTAAGAGTTTTTAAATGACTAGGGGTATGGTTTATAGTGTTCATGTTCTCACTTTCGCTTTCAACACAGCACAGACCCGGGAAGGCTTACAGTGGAAACTAGATGCGATTTCACCTCAAGTTGGTTATACCGTTGACATAATTTATTGGGGGTACTTTCCCCATTTCTCTCCCAGATGAAAAGGTTCAGGAGTTGATATTCAAGTTTTAGCCACATTGTATTGGCTTTACAGCATAAACCGTAGAATCAGGCACTGTATTTTGTATTGACCGCAGCATTTATGATTTTGGGGTTTGTATAATCTTCGTTCTAATTGCTGTTCATACTGATGCATATAGAAGATACAATGTCATTTGAACATTGACATCAGGAAACGAGAGGTCATTCTTGTTCACACGATGTTTTATCCCTATAAGTTGACACAGATAGCGCGATAAGGGTGTGTTTTTGTTAAGGTTATAAGACATATTGTTTAGACTTGACTCCCGACAAAGCGTAATACCCTACAGACATGCGTATACAGACACACCTTCTGTGTTATATTCATTAGATCCTCCCTTACCTCATCCAGGTATATCCTACATCACTTTAAGTTTCCTTTATAACAGTATCTTTTTTGAACTTATTTAAAGAACATAGACATTGTGTTTGGAATGCAGATGATGCTGTTTTCAGCTATAAATCACATGGGCGTCTCAGAAAACATACATTTGATTGTTAGATGCTTTAGAATATTCACAACTGCCAGGAGGTGACAAGTATTAGTAAACGAAATTTTAGATGATTTACAATGCTCTGTATCGCTATTGTTGTGAATCCATAGAATATTGGAAGGGTTCTTATTAGGGCAGGTAACGCCTCGTAGTGCAGTAACAACATGTTTATAGTATATGCTGTCACCATCTCTTCCAACAAACAGGTTAAGCATTTCTAAACCATGACATATACATACAAAAGAATATACTCACAAAGCTGTAATCCTCGTTACCTACACACGGGCCAAACAGAGCCTCGCGGGCTACAGGGAAGCGTTGATCTGTCCTTCCCCAATAGACGGATTCTATGCTCTAACACGGACGGGTCAATTGGCGGACATTTGCTGATGACCGAATCCGCCCTGCCGCTGTATCGATGTGGATAGCAAGTGTAATGCTATAAGAGTAGGATATCTCGCCTTAATCTCCCCTAGACGGGACTGGTTATGACTGGATTCGATAACAAAACAGAGTCACAGCGTGAACTCGGTTAGTAAATAGCGTCTTGTACAGTAATCGTTGAAGAGACTTATCTATAGTACATTTAAACCGTGTCATGCTTTCAAATACTCAGTTGGATATTAACCTAGCTCATATTCTAAGCCAAACACCACGTGACGTTAAATATAACACGTTGAATGACTGCCTGTATACAACAAGTAACGCGAGAATGTATGAGAAAAGTCATGCA
>JARDVA010096348.1:0-11512 GCA_030265315.1 Mopalia swanii
GTGTTTAAGGTGTTCACATACCAGCAACTGATCTACAGAAGAGATATTCAGGAATAGGTGCGTCTTCATCCCGAGGGTAGCTCTGTATTGCACTTGTAACCTTATCTCTGCAGATATCATACCTCAGAGCTTTCTGATAACAAAATATAATTAACAATGAAAAAACATATCAAGGATTTTAGTCATATAAGCTTATTTTTGGAAGTTTTGACAAATCTCAACCATAAAATGATGTATGTAGTACATTAAATGTAAACAAATATATATATACATATACTGTTCTTCAAGCATGACATCAGAAATTGGTATAGATAGTTTTTCAAGACATGAGAACCGATTCTGGTCTCCAAATTAAGTTTGAGAACATTTTCTGACTCCAAATTAAGTTGGAGAACCGATTCCTTACTCAAAAATAGGTGTGTGAACCGATTCCTTACTCAAAAATAAGTTTGAGACAGGCAAGAGCAGTTTGTAGTCAGCAATCGTGCTGACTACAAACTGCTCCTCCCTGTCTTCTATAATTCTTGCCCTATTTAATATTTGCAGCCTGTCTTAATTGCATCAGTGATCTACTTGTCATCAAGTGTTTCCTGACTAGACTTCTGAACTTCATTAGTGGTGAGCCTAGAAAGCTGTTCAGTGCTCTACATTCCCCACTATATGGAACAGATTATTCTATTCTTTGCTACTATAATTGTCATCTTTTTAGGATGGATTGGATGCTTGTTAGTCCTTGTTAATTGATTATTTCTCACCAGCATGTTAATGACTGCCATTAATCCACATGGTGCTGATAAAACTGGTTTATCTTGTAAAACAAATGCTTCATATTCTGTCCAGATCATCACTCGGTCCTGTTGATCTTCTTTGTAAACCTTGTCAATTGTGCCACCAAACTTACTGTGAATCTGCTTCTGCAAGGAAACAATCAACAAGACATTTGAAACAGTTTGTTAAAGTTTGGGGATATTCTGTATGTGTATGGGTCCTTTTTATCAAACACCCTGTATAAATATGGTTTAAATAAATAAATAAATAAAAAATAAAGGGAAACAGGTATATAAATCTAATAAGCTTAATGATCATACCAATTATATGTTTGGCATCATTCTGTAAAACACCTGTAAAACAGTATTTGGTCATTTTTTCCCCTTTGCTCTTACCCTTTTCTGTTCTAGAAGATTACACAGTATTGTCTGAGCGTCTGAGGTTTGAACTCTCCCGTTTCGGAGGAGTGAATCTGTGGCCATATTTGTCAAAGGAAAGTCCCCTGGGCTGGCTTCCTGTGGATTCTGGTTTAGTAATGGGTCAGTAGATACACCAGGCAAACTGAAAATTAAAGTTTATTTGTGAACAAAAATGTAGTTATGTAGTTTGCTATGCAGCAAGTACCAGATAAGTGCCGTGTTGCAGCATAATTCAGAGCCAAAGCCAATAAGGCAAATAGAAGGAGAGGCTTATTCCAGTGAATTAATCATGAATACCTTGTGGGTTGAAATTGTTTGATACTAGTTTTCTATATTGGGAATTCCAATTGGGGTGTATGCTGGTATACAAAATGATGCAAGTATGCCTACATGTACATGCTTGGCAGTTAGCGGTGTACAATTCACCGATATGAAAAGGGAGATAACTCTACATTTCATCAGAGATTTTTCAGAGTATTGGTCACAAAAGTGCAGCAGCTCTCGTAATGTACGGCTGAATTCGGCATTGTTGATGGTAATGCCACCGTAAAGTCTTGTTAGGGTGGATATTTTTTGCCGTCATAACAGAGATGAATAAAATATGCCACAAACGATTTTGCCCACAGATAGACCTGAATCATTGGTCAGTGTCCAATTTTCGTTACCATGTAGAAAGTGCATTTTCGGCAAGTTTATGTCACTTGAATGTTTTAAACTTCCCCCTGTCTACTTATTTGATTCCATATGGCTTATTTGTGAAGTTTGGATATCAAAATTATCATTTATGATGATTTGTTTGTTTGTTTGATTGGGGTTTAACGTCGTATGACGACGGATTATCCATTTCACACTGTTCGTTGCCCTATTTAATATAGTATTATGGTGGAAAACCGAGAAGAAACCTTGTAAAAACCACCCCTGCGATTGCCAGAGCCACATCTTGTGATTCACTCATATACCCGAGGGTCGACAGGCGGACTTGATCCTGTGAACGGTACCGCGGGCCCTCATTTAGTATGAGTATTAAATATTTTTCTGTTGGAAAACAGTTGTCAAATCAAATAGAAAGGCATGTTGCAATTGCATATTTCACAACAAAATCAGTAGTCCTTTCAAAGTTTTTTATTTAATATGGTGTTTTTCTTTACCGATATTTTCTTTAAAAAGCGATGTGAAACACTATATTTTTATTTTTTTGTATTTTCCGTTTTTATTTTTAAACAATTCTTCAAGCACATTTATGTCATTTCATTTATCCAGAGCAGTATCCAGAGCCATTTTAGTTACGGAAAACGTATGGGCGCCCAAACTATTTCAAGCCCAAATTAATGTCAATATATTACTATTTTCGTAATATCTGTGTTGAAATCAAGTTAAAACCGGAAACCCTGATTATGGGATAGGAATTTGGGATAGGAACCGTGGAAATTTGTCTAGAAATTGCCCTGTTATCCTTTATAATTATTGTAAATTAGCAAGAAAGATTTTAAATTTTAGTTCTTTTTCTCTTTCTTTTCTCCCAGTATGCAAAACTGTTACTGTACAATAAATATCATTTATCAGTTCACCATAAGGCAGCAAGATGGAGCATATCTCTTTAAAGGGGTTGGCAACTAAAAAGTATCCTCAAGGATTAAACACAGCTGACAATCAGTGTATCGAGATAAGATCGTATCAAGATTGAATATAGAGATTGGCCAATTGGCAGCAGGCTGTTGCACAGTTGCAGCCAATTCTGGATAATTAGTGCACAATACTGACTTAGAGAGTCAGGGGCTTAGCCAGAAATTGAAAGTAGGGTGTCCAAAATGGTCATTTTGCTTCACTTTCAAATAAGAGGGCGTCCAATTTGACAGTTGTCCTATCTCCTGCATGTTAAAGTTTCTTTAAACAGGGTGTCCAAATGAGGCAATTATTCACATCAGAGTGTCCAGTTTGACGGGTGGACGGGTGTCTGCCTAAGCCCTTGCTCAGAGTATTTAATTGGCTGATGTTGTGAAATGCCAAAGATTGTGTTTGATTTATTTGGGTTTAACGTGTTACTCAAGGATATTTCACTTATATGACAACGCATTGTCACGTTACACCTCACCTTATTATGGTGGAAAACTGAGAGGAAACCTCTGTTTTTGGCTAAACACAGACAAGATAAACAGCAAAAGTTGGCTACTCACCTACGGAGACGAAGTCTCTGTTTATCACGAGCTGTTGCAGACCTGGCGGAAGCCTTCCCATCCTTCCCATAACTTTGCAGCTCGTCCACAGTTATATTATTTGTAAATGTATCAGGTTGACTAGACAGAATGTGTCGTTCACATCGATTATCACGACATGGGCAAATATTTTGAGCAGCCTGGTTTTGTCTCTGTGATCTTAATTTTGATCTCCTCAAAAGCATTTGTTCATGTTGAAGAACCGAGGATTCTTCACTCCCCTTATTTTGATTTCTACAGTATATTAAAGGAAATTGAACGTGGAAATTCAAACTGTTAGAATCGGCAGCAGCACTTGGTGACCCCAAGTTACAGTGATGTCCGTTTACTTGGAATGGAGAAGATCCACTCAAGTCATTAGGACAGCAGCAGTTTCCACTGGCATGAGCTCCAGACGTAAGACAGGTCTCCAGTTCCTCCTCGTGGAAACCTTCCTCACTGGAGTTCCGCCTTAAAGTCACACTTGACGCATCACAGTCATTGGCTGGACTATAGCTCGCTCCTTGGTCATTTGATAATGCTCTATCGACCTCAGCGGTAGGCGCAAAGAGTTCAACTCCAGCCATGTCAAACTCTGGGGAGATTAGCACAGATGAATCAGAATAGGCCAAGTTACTAATTTCACTGTCACTACTGCTCTGTTTAGCAATGGAAGACGAATCGGAACGACCGCGTGGTCGGGCGTTTAATCTAGCTAGATACTGCTCTGAAAGAAAATCATTCTGTCGCCGATCATTAGCACCACTGACAAACCTTCCGTAGCAATTTCGATTATCTCTTCGAAACATACCTGGAATTAGTGAGGGGTTGTGATTTGGAGCATAACTGAAGAACACACCTTCTTTTCCAAGGTCAGCTTCTTGTGGGTGATGACACAGCTCTGCGGGATTATTTTGAGCATGCTCTTCTAAACCCCAGCCACCTGATCCATTGTAACAGTGGTTATCAGTACGATCAAAGTCTGAACATGACAGAACTGGTACATTTACCTCTTCGTTCGAAGATGTTGATGCCCGAGGACTGCTTTGACCTGAAGAGTGTTCTGCATTATGAGGAATATCTGTTTCAATAAAATCCCCCACATCATCATTATCACAGCTGTTTGAACACACACAGTCCAGCAAAACTCTTCCCAAGTCCTTACTCTTCTCACAGTATTTATAATAACCAGGCGGGCAGTCTGAGGACTCTAAAAAATTATATGAGGAGTTCAAGGGCTCCATATTACACATGGTTTCTAAAGTTTCATTAGTCTTTCTAACAGTCAATTGAGCACTATCATCATAAGCAGACCTCTCACACAAGCCACAGGCACCACAGCTCTCTCCTAATGGAGACCGATCTTCTAAAAATACACCATCATCATAAAATTCTAAAGTTTCGTTGGACTCGGTTGAGCTACTGCTCTTCAGAGCACAGTTACAGTTTGGGGAATAAACATCGTCAGGCAAATCTAACGTCTTTATTTCACTCTGTTCAGTGTGAATATTATCAGTCAAGACTCTAGCATGGTTTGTATCTCGATCTGATTGTGACTCTCTTTCACATGATCTTTTTCTAACATCAGAAGAAGTTTCTTGCAAAGTGGATTCATGTGGAATTTTACACCTTGTTTCTTGGGATTTAGACAATTGTACACTATTGTCACTTTGTGACCTACACACTCCTTGTTTAAGGGCATTTTGATCATCATTTAGTTTGTTTTCCGTACTACTTTGTGAATTGACCTCACCACTGGTTGAATTTTTCAAAGACTCTGAATTTGGCCAACTTTTGCGAGACTGACTGTAAGAGCCATTGTTCAAATATGACTTTTTCCTTCCTAAGGAAAAACCATTAGGCAGTCTCCATTGGTGTTTTGATTTAACAGTTTTATCATCTGTGACAACATTATTATGCGGTCTTTCTAATTGCGTAGTTAAAGCAATGTTGTTATTGACACACAATACTGAGGGTACATAAAAGCGGCTATTCCCAACTTTAATAACTTTAAGGTCATCTTTATCATCAATACAAGATAAACTATTAAGCTTTCTATTAGAATTAGGAAAACTTAAAGAAGCACACCCAAGGAAACTTCTTAAATCTGTCTTTGTATGTTTAGGAGCCGGTTTATCTGGAATAAAGCCATTGATAGTTTTCGGTTTGGATTTAGATGCAACGTTGTCCTCTAACACGGGTGGTGCACATGTATCACATAATGACAGGACAAGTTCTGAGTTTTTGTCACTGGGGACCTCCAGTGGCAAACATGGTGGTGGGCTATCTGCACCATCAATCCACTCCAAACTGTCTGCCAAGGGGCAATAAAAATCAGCAGTTCTTTTACCAGACTTAGACCTAAAAATTTGTCTGATTTCATCATCTGTCGATTCCAAAAAGGTTGAAAATGGTTTTGCTTCTCCAGGATTGTCGTCAATTCTACATTCTGACACAATCTCGGCAGTTTCACTTCTGGTTTGACCTTCATGTACCCTTTGGTCTTCCAATGAGCAACCATCTACCTCTATGCATTGGTTACCAATGCCTGCCATAATCCATTGACAGGGTTATTCCCTGAAAAAAAAAAAAAAACATGATTAATTATGAGCTTAATTTTTTTTGTTTATTTGATTTGGGGTTAGCATCATGTGACCTGCTCATATATACCTGATGGTCAACAGACAAACTGGAACCTGTAAACAGTACATGGAGGTAGGATAAGTAGGCAGACAGGCTAACCGGTTAATGCGGTTACCACTATTCAAAACCACAAAAGGAGCTTGGTAAATATATTTACATAGATGCTTCACATTTCACATTATTTCTCATAATAATATGATATTTACATGATAACATGTAATATATCTAGTTTTTGTAACATACTGTGTAGCAAATGTGTTGGAAAGATGCTGAACAACTTTTCCCTGAATGAAGATTTTTATTATTATTTCACATTAAACTGAGCAGAGTAAATATTAATACAAAAATATTAGCATTAAAATCTTGCAATGATACAAACAATAAATAAAAAAGTTGTATGTATACACGTGTTATATTTATAGATGATGATAAATACAGTAAAATGAAGAAGTCTAGGATTGACATTTATAGACACTCACAGACAATTAGATTACAGCAGTTACTACATGCAACATAACGCAACATCAGAAATCAATATGAATGAACACTACTATACATGATCCATTTAAGAAATAGACATAAGTGAACAATGTTGAATAAGCTTATATTATATAGTTTTGATCACCTACTTAGAGCTGGTAAAATACAAATTAATAAAACCACGTAAGATCTCACAGAATGCTAACTGATATTGAAGGAGGGCAGGATTTAAGCTGTATCAACATGGATTACTGTGGCGGTTGAATTTTGATAACACAGGAGGTGCAAATAGAATTTGGGAGTAATTTTTGTACTTGAAATCATCATGACTGACACTAGCCCTTAGGCCAAATGATATCATATCCATTGTCCTGTCATCTCAGGACTACATCAGTAAGTGTATGCCACCTATAAATAGAAGGTTAGCGCCGGTTGGCACGTCTGTAGTGTATGTATGCAAGACAAAATTTGAATTCTTAGTTCTGGCTTAGGGTTAATACACTAAAACTACCCCTAAAGCCAATGAATACTCAAGGTGAACCTGAACCTAACCCTTAATCTTACCCTAAAAATAATCCTAACATAACAGTTAAATTGACATCATATCACAACATGACGGATGTACCTGTGGGTCTTGGTACCAGACAGTCCCTAGTGTCATGCACCACTCTCTGGGAAGAATGATACATTTACAGCTTCGAAAGCTGGAAGCAATGAAATATTTTTTTGTAAATATGTCAATATTAATCATCGTATTAGCCAGAAATCAAGAAGCGAGTGTCTCAAATCACCATTTTTACAGAAACAGGGTATCTCATTTTACTGTTAGACTATCTTTTCCAAGTTAAATTTTACTGAAACAGGGTGTGTTAAAGGACTTCTTGGATGTCTCAAAGACACAGACACATCCCTCTGGCTAACACTATGATATTAATGGTATTTTCGTTGTTTTCATACTAAACTTAGATCTCAATTTCACTGCTGATTTTCGTTCTTTGGCGAGCAATGCATTATGCAATTCAAATTAAAGTGGATTATGATATTTTGCAGTATTTCCCTTATTTAACCTTTTGGAAAGGCATGTCATCATGTTGTAGTGTTACTTAGTTATCAAAATAATTCAGACGGTCGAGGTAGACGACTATAAATTAGAATACACTCACAGTGGTCATTTGGGGAGCTTTGAGTCAACAACAACAACATCAATATTAACCAAATAGCGGTGTTATCAATCGTTTAACCACAAACGACTTCAACAAAAAATACTTACCTAGTGTTTTGATTATTTGTCTTCAATTAATGTCACCATAGTATACTTCATTGTCAACCAATGGATTTGTTTTTATAGATAAAAGTAAGCATAAACTCTTTCATTACTAATTGTACTAATTTCGTCCCAGAATGCACAATTCCAGATGGCGTATCACTGAAAATTTCGTAAGAAGATTTTAGCCGTAGGACTTAAAAATATACAGGTACAGTGTATCTGATAAGATCATTATTGAACACTTCCATTAAAGAAATATTTATGCTGGACGTATAAAGCCACCAAATACATGATATATTTATCTTAATGCGACTACTACCTAATATATGAAGCAAACTATTTTTGTCCCCCGGGCTAAATCTAGTTAGTGGGAATGTTTTGGCAATCGATGTGAAAATGGCGATGGAAATTTCTGTCGACTAAGTGCTGCTGAAAGTAACAACGGCCGCACGTAAGACCTCATAACTGTCCTAACCGTCAGGAAAACACGCATTTTTTTAATAGTTGGATGTTACTATAGATTCGCGATTTTGTCATTTGTTTACTTCGATGTCGCATAAATAACACTGCCTCAGTAGCCTATCTTACTGATGTTGGTTTACGTTCGTGCGATGTTTACAACAGCGATGTGAGATGTTTGTAGCTTGATGAGACTTGATGAGACAGGGGACATAGGCCTATATGATTAAGAATAGGCCGAGTCTATGTAGCAAAGCTTTGCTGTAGAGCGTAGCAAAGCTTAGCTCAGTATTGACTACGCTAGACTTACGAGAGCAGGGAGGGCAGGCTGTGTATTATCCATAGCTAAGCAAAGCTTTGCTGTAGAGCGTAGCAAAGGTGTATTTACTTACGCACTAGAGGAACATTAATTTTCCAGCAGAGCGAAACATTTTATGGGCCAGCAGCTGTGTATCAGTGGCTAACGTTTCCGACTACTTATCCTCTTTCGATTTATCACTTTCAGGGGGAGTAAGCTTATTAGCTACAGAGTTTAAATGACCCAAATTGTGTCATTACCCTACTTCTGAACTGGAAGTAGAGGTAAGTTTTGAATTTAGTAGACTAACCAAACAAATTCAGATCCAAAATCTCCATGAAATAAATTTTGTGTCTTTTTTTATAAGCGCTTAGTTATGGGATGATTTAAGGTAGCAATTAACATGCAAAATAAAATTCGGAGAGTGTATATTGCACGGTTATGAACGCTTAAACTCTAGATAAGGCTAATGGATATGATAAACTATCAGACATACAAAACTCTGCATCTAAAAAAAGGAAAACACACAGATATTTAGCCTAATTAATTAAACCTACATTTTCACATCTAGGTTTAATCTTAACCATTTCAAAAATGTTCTACCAGATAAGGTAGAAAACCTATCTGTAGTTGTTTGTATTCGATTTCTGTGCAGGTAGTCAATCTTAACCATTTCAAAAACTGACTTCCTGCACAGAAATCGAATACAAACTTTCCTACCTTATATTTAAAACTTATAACAAAACAGGAGTCCATTGTGAAACTCTTAGCCAGTTTTAATCCCTTGCATCATCAGACTTGTACATGGCTCAATAATTGGCAATGAAGCCTGTAAGATTAATATAGTTTGCTTTCATCCTTTTTTTTTTCATACTGGAAGAGATTATGAAATTCGCCGCCCTCTAGTACATGGCTATGTAGTCTCTACGAGAGTTGTTTGTCAGAATCACTGATGTACCTTTAAGGATACTCTAACCATTTAAAATCCTGGACCGTTATTATACCTATTTTTTGCACATTTCATCTCAACATATAAAATGGTTATTCAGATTTTTAATAACTTCTACTTGTTTGAATAAAGTTAAAAGAAATTAAAATTTGCCTATTTTGACTTAATTTTCCAAACTTCTTTTCACAGGTTTCTAACTTGGATGGGTTTTTAGTAGTGAAGCTTCAACACGAATCTAAGCCATCAGAATGTCTGAGAATGCTGTCTCCGAGGAATGTGACCCCGAGGATAATAGCATTGTGCATTTAACACAGAATCTGAAAAATCCTTAGTCCAAAACATTTTTTTAACTGCTTACAAAAATACAGAACTATACTTTTATCTTTAATTATATTTTTGTGAAAGAGGATAAGTTTAATATCCATCGAGGATCCATTGAGGAGTCCAGTTGAAAGTTTGAAGAAGCAAACATTCATATCATTTACCATATCTATTTACATGGTTCTGAATAATAATATATGAGATTAGAAACACTATTAACAAAATGAAGTCATCGAAGCTGCTCTTCATTGTGGTCAGTCTACTTTTCATTGGTCAAGTACAACTTGATGGTCGCTACCCAGAAGCTCCTACTGTGGTTACACCATGTAATGAGACACGCCTAAAGTCCGGAACCCAGCAGCTAAGGATGGAGTTTAGCAGCTCTGTGGTGGAAAATGGTACGTTTCTGTTTAATACTAGATGAATTCTAAAGGCCTGGTGGTTTGGAGCTGTTGCATTATAATTTAGAGTTCTGTTAAAGATTTTTATCAAATGAAGATATAATTTTTTCCCTGGCCAGTTCTCCATGAGCAATATTCCTGATCACTTGAACTTTTCAATCCCCTTTACTGATTTAGATATTATAATAGCAATTTAACAATTTCTACACTGGTCTGATCTTTTGTGAGGAAGGCCTAGGAATTCACAAAGGCCACTGGACTTGTATTAAAAGTAAAAAAAGAACATTGCCTGTTTTCATCATTTGTTTTGACCGCTTAAACAAACTCCATTTGCTTTGAACAAGCACTGGTCATTTGTCTGTTAATGTTTATTTTGCCTAAGGCCTAAGTATTAAGATTTTGCTTTATGTTTACTTTATTTACCTATATAAATGTTTGTTGTTGCTCATTTGCTATTGTTTTTTCAGAATAACTAGTATTATATTAAACTCTTTATTGGAATGACAGGTTTTTGTGCAAGAAAACATTACCTAATTTTGAGCCAACTTAAATTGACAACAAATATAAATTTTTGTCTTTTGAATGATGATATCTTGATTGATACTTGTTGTTATAAATGCACACAGCCTGTTGACATGTTTATTGTCTGCTATCATGCTTTGGTGAACTGCGGATCACTTTAATATTCTGAATATTTTATGTTTCACAGAGTCAAATTTATTAAACATTCATAATATTGTACATGTCTTTCAATAGTGCCAAGGGCGGTTTGTTTGAAGAGTAGGAATGCTGTCTTTACTTAGCACCTGAGGAAAATAAACTTTCCAACATTATGGAAATGCTTCAGATCTTGGTTATGCTATTGTCTATTATTGTTGGAATATA
Source organism: Mopalia swanii (assembly GCA_030265315.1). Taxonomy (NCBI): domain Eukaryota; kingdom Metazoa; phylum Mollusca; class Polyplacophora; order Chitonida; family Mopaliidae; genus Mopalia; species Mopalia swanii. The sequence goes on from JARDVA010096348.1 coordinate 11,083, forward strand.
CTCCTGTCATTTAAGTGAAATACCCTTAAGCACGGCGTTAAACACTAATCCATCAATTAATCAATCATTAATTAGCACGGGAGAAAAATGACATCACTTCACATCTTTTGTTGTGCTGGTGTCAATTATAGTTGGAATACACTTCCGTTATGTTAGTGAAAGACCCTTAATCACAGTGTAAAACATCAATTAATCAGTTAATCATTTAATATTAGTAGTGCTAACTGTCAACTATAATCATGTTTTATTTTCTGTCTTATCCAGAATATATCATAACATTTAATGGATACTACACGTCTCAGGCCAGAAGGAGGTTTCTCACTGCAGCATTGACAGACTCAGGTGTGATCTCATGGACAATCATTCCTCGGAGTAACCCTGCTCATGACTACCCCAGTGACTTTGAACTTATCAAGGTAATCGACAGGTG
>JARDVA010096459.1:0-20845 GCA_030265315.1 Mopalia swanii
GAGGGTTAGGGTTAGGGTTAGGGTTAGGGTTAGGGTTAGGGTTAGGGTTAGGGTTAGGGTTAGGGTTAGGGTTAGGGCAATCACTATCGTACCCGTTTCAACTGATAACCCCCGTATATTACATTTTTTCGTACCGGGGTTTAAACCGCTCGCACATGTTTCACAAACACAGGTAAAACATGTACGGAATGATGTAAACTTGGTGCTAAAATGTGTAACATTCGTACGATTTTAGGTAAAATAGGCATGAAAAGACGAAAAAAAAGGAATAAAATAAATACTAACCTTACAGACGGCTGGTAGCTCCTCGGACGACAACAGAAATAAATGTGGAAAATTCTAATGTAATACAATGTATACCCGGCTTTTAAAAAAAGGCTCCCTCACCGTTCTTGGTGTTTGACGACACGAATTGTGGCATGGCACTTTGTGTGAGTAATTGTGAGTAGTGTTATGATTTGTTTCCCCCCCGTACAGTGGTATATTCTATATTGGGTGCGTTAAAAATTCAGTAGGGTCGTGGCTCAGTAAGATAACCGCTGGACCGCGGATCATACTACTTTTTTTCCAAAAGTCGCGAGTTCGAGTCCTGCCCCAAACCCCGTTATTTTATTTTTTTTATATATAATTTTGTTTCCCCTTATAACGGAAGTTTACTATATAAAAGGCCGGTGATATATTTTTTTAAAAAAGTATCGCACCCATTTTACATAGTTTCCGCCTCGGTTTACACAACGCGTATAAAAATATTGCACTAGTTTAACATAATTTCATCCGGCGTTTACACAATATCGCACCGATTTTTTAAAAAAAACTCGCCAATAGATTACAACCCATCGCACGTTTTTGGCTTTTTTTCGTACATAACTTACAAACCGTAGAAGAAAAAAATTATTGCACACCTTTTACATAGTTTCACCCGGGGCTTACACCTGTAAAAAACTATTGCACTGGTTTACCATAATTTTGTCCGCTCTTTACACAATATCGCACCGTATTTTTTTAAAAAATCGAAATAGGTTACAACCCAACGCACGGGTTCGTTTTTTGTACATAATTTACAAGCCATAGACCATTTTTTACAAACAAATATGACTTGTAAGACTTGTACGAGATTGAAATAAAAAAGAGCATATATGCTACCGTTGACGCCGTATACAAATTTAATTGTTAACGTTTGAACACAACTAACCGAGCACCACCAAAATATTCAAATAATACCACAGGCAAGGTTACACCTTTTTTTATTATATTCAAATTTTTTGAGAAACTAAGTTCAATATCCATCTCTTTCTTTCCAACGAGCGAGAGCGAGGGTTTTTTCCTCCCAACTATTTACACCCGGAATAATTTAGGGTGGTTCTTTCTTAGACCCTCTACGAACTTGACCGTCATCGCCTTCGTCCCCATACCTCGGTCTTCACGCATGTGTCTAGCAACGGGCCACATTAACCCTCCATCTTCACTACTAGGTCCAACAACCTTTACGCCTTCGGTGTGAAATTCGTGTAGACCAGACACCGCCCGAGGACCGTGAAATTCTACGACTTCTTTCTCCGTCAACTTCCCCGTCTTCCTTTTTGCGTAATGGGTAAGGGTATCACCCCCTGATTTGCCCCGCAACGTGTGCATATCAACCGCCCACGACGGCATGTCCACGAGGGGTGTAACGGATGACCAGTCCCACGCCGGTATAAAGTCGGCATCGCGTTTTAATGATCGTTGAAGATATGCATCTCGGGGCGTTCCCATCACATCGAATATGTATTTTCTAGTCACAGCAGCGCTGAGACAGAGTCTTAAATTAGCCCGGGGCTCGCCGGCCAGTGAGATAATGGCGTTAAGGTCTGTTGCCATTGGGGTATCCCAGGCCTCGTAGTGTTTCACGGCGCGGAGAGCGCATTGTACCACGTTCTTTTTAAAATGGTATGCCGTGGGTTTGATCAATGGGTCACCCCCGGGTCTGAAACGTAGATTGGTTCTCGTCCGATTTTCCGTCTCCACGGCGTACTCAATCAGTTTCGCGCCCAACATCATAGACCGCCAATCGGCATTCTTCCACCCCAATCGGAAAAGAGTTACGGCCGCGCCTAAATCCACGATGGGTGGCGGTTTCGCTTTCTTTTTTTTATCGGAAAGTATGGGTTGGTCTTCCTCCAACTCGTCTAATCCCTCGTCCTTTCCATCGTCTAGTATAGCCCCGGAATCAACTTCGTATAGTTTATGCGATAATGACCACATGGGCATAAGGGATACGGACCTATCCGGCCAAGCGTAGTCTGTGAGCAGCTCTACGAACTCCCGAGGACGTTTCGTTAACTGGGAGGCCTTCGCCAATACGGGAGTGGGACATAACCCGCAGTCCTCTAGTAGATACGTGACCAGATGGTGAGACTTGCAGGCGCTCAAACGTATACCATCTCTTTCGCTATTCCCTATCAATTCTTCCAACGCGGACTGAATATAACCGCGTTCGTGACGACGTAGGGACTTTTGTAACAAGGACTTACACTCGGACAAGTTGAGACCGCGTTCTGTTAGTCTATATGCGAAAAACGGCATCGTCTATTTCAATGAAGAAAAAAATTATAAACTCAACCATAGCGAGATGTTTTTAATTAAATATCAGAAAACACGACTAGGTGAAAGAAACCGCGACGTCCGGTTATGTTTTTTTTCTCCCCGCCTGGAAAGGTATTTTCGCACTTATCCACCGACCGGGTATTTTTTAAAAAAAAAACATTCATGGTAAATAAAAAGAAGTATATTTAGCCCTTTTTGGGGGGAGAAAAAACCAACAATAACAATGAATAATTTATACAGATAAAAATTTGTTTATTCTCGACTTAAACAAATTCATCAGATATCATGAGAATATTTCTATCTACGTTGATGTTCACAGCCAATATTTGTGTATACGTGATGGAGCTCACGTCCTAGCTATCATCGCCAGAATACAGAGTGGAATCAATGTTATCGCAAGAAACACTGCTGCACCGACATATAGTATATTTCGTAGCAATGTTCGGATAGCCTTTGCTTGGGTATCCACGTTATTGCGTGGTGGACATGGGGTTTGAGTCAGATTCCTATGTTCTGTGCCTATGGTCACAAGACTCCGGTCATATTTTGGATTAGCGGTGGTCTGCGCCATATCTTGATGCATTTTTTTCTTCAGTTTCTTTCTCTTCGGAGTAGTTTTGGGGGATGTACTCGGAAGGAGTTTTTTCCTTTGTTGTTTTGGTTTTCTCGATATCCGATTAACGGGGTTGGATGTGATCGTCGTCCTTCTGTTGTTTCTCGATTTCGTAATCCGGCATGTCCTAGACGGAGCACTCGTGTCCCGGGGGGGAGTGTTCGACGTTCGCGCCTGCGTTGGCGTAGATTGGTTCGTCGTTCTCGGTAGAGATACAATATATTTTCCAGTAGAGTGCGGTTTCTTTGTCCGTCGTGTTTTTTTAGAAACGGCCTCGGAAATCGGTTGGTTTGTCGATGTCGTATTTCTCGGCTGGGTTGTCCTAGATCGGTGCGTCGTTCTCGGTAAAGACACAGTACATTTTTCCGTAGAGTGCGGTATCTTTCTCCGAAGTGGTTTCTTTGTCCGCCGCTGTTTATAAACGGCGTCGGAAATTGGTCGGTTTGTCGTGGTCGTGGTTATCGCATCCGTTGTATCGTGACGGTTCTGGGTGGTCGGACGAGAACCAATTTTTTTGTTCGTAGACTGTGTGTTCTTTGTCCGCCGGGGGTTTTTAGGAACGGCGTCGGAAATCGGTCGGGTTGATGTCGTAGGGGTAATCCGGGTTGTAGTAGTAGAGTGGATGGCTTTCGTCGTCCTTCGGCCCTTTCTCGATTTCTGAGTAGTTATCCGGTCCCGGTGGGGTGTTCTAGGCTTTCGCTCCTCCGCTGCCGTGGGTTGGGGCGTCGTTCTAGGTACAGATACATTCTTTTTTTTAGTAGAATGCGGTTTCTTTGTCCGCCGCTGTTTAGGAACGGCGTCGGAAATCGGTCGGGTTGATGTCGTAGGGGTAATCCGGGTTGTAGTAGTAGAGTGGATGGCTTTCGTCGTCCTTCGGCCCTTTCTCGATTTCTGAGTAGTTATCCGGTCCCGGTGGGGTGTTCTAGGCTTTCGCTCCTCCGCTGCCGTGGGTTGGGGCGTCGTTCTAGGTACAGATACATTCTTTTTTTTAGTAGAATGCGGTTTCTTTGTCCGCCGCTGTTTAGGAACTGCGTCGGAAATCGGTCGGTTTGTCGCGGTCGTGGTTAGCGCATCCGTTGTATCGTGACGGTTCTGGGTGGTCGGTCGAGAACCAATTTTTTTGTTCGTAGACTGTGTGTTCTTTGTCCGCCGCGGGTTTTTAGGAACGGCGTCGGAAATCGGTCGGGTTGATGTCGTAGGGGTAATCCGGGTTGTAGTAGTAGAGGGGATGGCTTTCGTCGTCCTCCGGCTCTTTCTCGATTTAGGCTTTCGCTCCTCCGCTGTCGTGGGTTGGTGCGTCGTTCTATATACAGATACATTCTTTTTTTTCGTAGAATGCGGTTTCTTTGTCCGCCGCTGTTTAGAAACGGCGTCGGAAAACGGTGGGTTTGTTGTGGTCAAAATTCTTTCTCTCGGAGGGGTTGGTTGGGTCGGGTGGAGTGTCGTCGTCCCTTTTCTCCGTGTGTTCGTGGATGTCGTCCCGATAATGGCCGTAGTAGTTCTTTCTCTCGGAGGGGTTGGTTGGGTATTACTCGGGCGAAGCGCCTTCATCCTCCGGGAGCTTCTCGAACGCGCCGTCGGGTTGGGCGTTTTCCTAGAACGTTCTTTAGGTCGGGGTGTCCCTTTTGGTTTTCGTGTCGGGCTGGCCCGCGAGGTTGACGTGCTCATTTTAGGGCTCCGTGGCGAAATCTCGCCCAATTCCCTGGTCGCCACAATCTTTCCCCGCTTACCCATGAATTCACAACTCACGTTTCCTCCCTCGTCCAATAGCATGGTCTCGAACGTAGATCTTTTTATTTGTGCATACCCCAAAACACCTTTTATCCACGGGCGTGCTCCGCATGAATTCAATATCTGTCTGCAGGGATTTCCAATCGTTTTGTCGAATAGGTTTTCAATGGGAATGGTGAACACCCATCCCGTGTTCGTTATAGCGGCGATGACTTTCCCGGTGACGTTCGTCCGATTGAATGTGTTGTTAAATTCCATTTGTTCCGTGGGTTCGAGTCCACACATGTCACTGCTCTGGACAAAGTCCGGCGTCGTAAGGTCCGCTGGACTCTCATCCAGCGATCGCTCCGCTACAATTGTTTCCCTCAGGGTTGTGTCTTCGAATCTGTATTCGTTAAAACAGTAATAGTATCGCAACATACACCTCATACCTTGCACGCCGTATGCGGTTTCGTTCGTGTAGTCCGCAACGACAATTCTTGCTTTACGACCCTCCACCACGACTACCTCGAACGCATTTCCGCCATCGTCTCCGCAATTTCCACCGGGTCTTCCCATATGGTTGCAGTTGCTGGTGGCCACATATACGGCCCTAAAACCTCCCTTTTTATCAGAGGGGTCTGGTTTGCACTGTAAAGAGTAGTTTCTAGCCATGGCCCATTTGTCAGTAATCTGATATATTTTAATGTTATGCCATATTCTCAGGCTATCCACTACGGTTTTGTACAAACTTGCGTAGAGATCGGGCGTTGGAACCACCGCCGCTTCGTGGGCTACGGCGGTGACCGCACCGAGTGGTACCTTGTCCGTCGTGGCGTCCGCCGGTTGTTCGATAATCAATCTCCTCTTGTCGAATCTTACCTCATTTATCTTGGTTACCTTGGACACGCCGGGGTTGAAGAGATCGGTCGCTAACACCATAACGTTATCGGGCGCGATATTCTGGGGCATCCTATTCTTCGTCTCTTTACTGACGATCATATCATAGTCCTTGGGGTTCACAACTGCATCGAAAATGTCCATTTCATGAAATTGTTTGAAGCACGAGGTGAGTGGTGTGCCGTTGACCGCTTTATCCCAGTCCGTTATTCCGAGTATGTGTTGTTCTCTGGCAGCCGCGTAGTCTGGATCGGTTTTCTCATAATAGTTTTCGCCGGGTAAACACATATGTTGGTTTGTTAGTACTATACTGTCATCCGGGTCTCTATCCAGCACATGTCCAGATACGACAGATCTAGTCCCTTGCCCATCCTCGTACCGCAAGCGGACTACAGCACCGGGTAGTGGTTGTCCATAGAGTTTTGACAATTTCCCGGGGTAGCCCGCACATCCAATTTCCACTAAATCCGACGTGTTTCTTCCTATCACTACGCGAATGTCCGGCCCTTTCACAACGTCTATGTCCCGCATAACCGCGGTCAATTCGCCACCAGATGATTGTTGGGCTACACAGTTCCATTTTACGAGGTCGAGTTCGGTGGGAAATAATATAGTGACGATTAATGATCTGGATGCCTCTTTACGCGGTGTTCGTCCCTTGAACGAGCAACTGGGGTGATATACTGTTGTGTTCACCGTCATCTCTGTGTACTCATCCAATCTGGTGGTATTTCTGGTCATACGCGTCATATCCGTGCAAGGCTTTGAATCGGCGAGCGCGAATCCCGATGTGTTAAAGGATATAAATTCTGTGGATAAAACGACTTGTCTTATCGCGTCTTCATTTATTTTAAAAGTCTTTTCACATATGACTCTCACGAACGGCACATCGTCCTCGAATCCAACCGTGTAGTTCAACTTTAACCGCCCCGCCGTCGTCGCCACTAAGAGTAAGACTGGTAATATTCTACTTACACAAGCCATATCAATCCCCGGTTATGAACAACGTTATAAGATATTCCACTTTTATATACGCAACAAGTCATTTTTTTTAAAAAACCTTGTCATTGGTTGAGAAAGTCCCGCTCGATACGAAACTATTTTTACCCCACGGGAAAAAACCCGGATGTAATGACTGGGGAACAAAACACAAGAGTTGGAAAGCGATAACACCTCATTACTCGCGTTTACAAAAGGAAAAAAATCGGGCTGACAGTCAGCCAAAAAAAACCGGAGAAGTCGGAAACTCGCGGACGGCCTATAACAAACCTTGAGGCTGAGCTTATTTGAATATTTTATATATCCTCGTTCACGGGATATGAATATTCGACCGATAATAAAAAAAAAATACGAACACATATTTCATTTTAAGTTTTTTTCTTTAATTTTTTTTACACCATGAAAAACCGGTTACGACGTTCTGGGATAGTGGTTGGGCTACACAATCTATGTTTTATTTACAGCGAAGTTGTGACGGATTCCATCGATGTAGTGGCTCTTCACGTATACAGTTTTCGCTTTATGTTGCATGATGTAGCGGATAACACGAAAATTGAAGTGGGAGGGGTTACGATAGTTGAGAAGTATACATGACGTCTTTTGAGAATTGAATTAAGTCGGGGGCCATCTCCCACCCGGCCGATGTGGTTGACGGGGGTGTAGGCGCCTTTTTAGTGATAGTTCCGTCTAAGTAGACGTCGACAAGCGGGCGCCGATAAACGTTGGTGTAAATCTCTGCGAACAGCTCGTAGAGCTTGTTGATGTCTATACCGCTGTTACATATGGGTACGTGTAGATACAGGCCCGTGTCTCCGTGAACGCGTATCGAGAAGGTAGTGGTGGTCATATATTGGGCGAGGGTGTATACGCAAGCCACGTCTTTCAAACACGCGGTTTTATCAGCAAGAACGAACCAAATTCCACCGGCTTCATCGAACCATGCCTTCATCATCCTATTCCGTTTGTAATCTATGGGTTGATCTAGTCCGCTGAAAAATAGGGGGCTCGGGGCATCAAATTCCACATCTGGTACTTTTCCATCGAAATGGGTCTTGTAGGCGACGTAATTAATCTGGTCTCTCGGAATGGCTATCATGGGGAATGATATCGAATCTCCTTACAATATTCCCCGAATGGTGAAAAAAAGGGGGTTTCCGCCTTTACAACACTTAGTATTAATAGCGCCCATCGCCGATGTATTGTATACACGTGACGTTTTGTAAAAAAAACAACATGGGCAAAAGGTGCTGTTGTAGTTGGTGAATGACAAATCACTTACAATCCGTTATTTCTGGTGTCAGGGGGCGACCTACATATTTGCCTTAATTTCTCACCCCAGTTTTTATATCATAAAAGGAAGGGTGAAAACTGGGGTGAGTGAAAAAAACGAAATTTTAAAATTTTAAAAAAAGTAAGTTTACTATAGGTGTCTACCACAAAAAGGGTTTTTTATAAGAAAGGAAAAAAAAATGCAGATTCCATATACCCACAACGTGTGACTTCCGGGTTACGGCCTCCATTTTCTGGGGTGAGACGCTAAAAACCCCGGGGTGACCTGGGGTGACCGCCCCATGTCACCCCAAATTTTTGTTCCTTTTATCATATAGAGTTGGGGTGAGAATTGGGGTGAAATAGAAATTGGGTTGAGAAATTGGGGTAAAGTTCTATGCCTTCAACACGGGTCGATTTAACGGTCACCCCAATACACGAAGGTAGATGGTTTATTTTGGCATTAGGTATAAACCATCATACTACTCGCTATTTTCTCTATAGCAATATCAAGAAAAACCGTAATGTTCCATAATTTGGCCGAATGTCCAATAGTCCCTAGTCCAGCCCTAATTTTGGCCAACGCATCGTTCATACATTTAGACAGGTGTGTGTAATCGGTAATGGATTGATAGTACCACGTGGTGTGTATGTTTATCCGCATGTTTTTGTCCCCGGGGTCTTCCATGTGGAAACGCAATCGGAATTTGAACGGGAAGTCGACCTCGATGTAGTCTTTTAACGTCGTAATGAAGCGGTCTGGAATATCAACCCATAAATTATCTCCCCTGAAACCCATTGCTAATTTTTGTTGGAACATGAGAGAATAAAATTGTGCGTCGATGGCCTTTCCCACCGGTCCAGAAACGGCGACTCGAGTAGGTGGTGGCCGAACCGCCAAAACTTCGATGCAGTATTTTTGTATACAATCTCCGGGTGAATACCGCGGAATTGTAACCTTACGAGACATTTTTTTTTTTACGCATTCGCGAAAACGGCCTTGTGGTTCGCCCAATTACCGGTCCTAAATGGAGATAAGACCGCGAAAGTACCTTCGCTTCCAATGTACACTTCCCTCTTATCCCCGCTTTTGAGCGCGTTCAATAGGGTATCCTGGTCGTCATAATGGGTGTAAGGCACGCTATAACCGTATCTAGCGCTTACGTGGGCGTTACTCAACAAGTCTGTGCTGCGAGTGTTACTAAACGGCACGTATTCCATTTTGATCTCGCCGGTCTTGACTCCCTGAGCCGCGACGTAATTTTTAAGGGTGGCTTGTTCTTGTTGGTCGAACGTGGACAGATGAGCCGTGCGGAAATCAAAGGCTTCCTCGAGCATTTTTGTGGTGGTGCACACCTCGCCTCCACTAGACTGATTGGTCGTTTTAAAATGCATAGTATCGGTGTTGTTACTACCGACGATAACGTTTTTACTATTGCTGAACCTCTGGTTGTAAATAGCGAAGAAATTACTCATGAATGGGTTAATGGTGGAAATCCCGGCATTGTAAAAATTGGCGAGCGGCATTCCCATCTGCGGTCCGGTGGCAGCTTCGTGTCTAGCCACCCCCATGTAGGGCAGCGGTTTGGAAGTGGGCGCGCTCGAGGGTCGTACGACTCCGACGTATCCATCTACCAGTTTTTTCCCGCTGAAAACGGTCTTTACCCTGTTTTGTTCGTCGGACGCCAATCCGTTCTTGATCACCTCTTTATCGTCGGCGTTCATTTTATCGTTATTACTTAACATCTCCGAGAGCGATCTAAATCGGGAAGTCGTTATATAATCCATGGAGATTGTGGGTTTCCCGTGTTCGCCGGAAATGGTATCGGCGCGTACGTTAGGCACCGCGTTGGGCACACGCACACCGGTACCGGTGGACATGTTGCTGCACGTCTGTATGTTGGTACTTAGCGTGAAATTTATGGCGCCCGACGCCAACTCTTTGGTGTCTATGGGGTTGGGACACACGATCATATCCATGGCTTTCGGTACGGTGTATACCATTTCGTTGTCGTACATTTGTTCAGTTTTGAAAAAATCTACGGTTAAACCCAATGGATAGCCGTCCTGTACGCAGTAGTTGATACAGGCGGGGGTTAGTTTACGCAACATTCCGAGCAGGGTTAACATTTTGGTGGTGTCGGGGAGCCCGCTATTTCCGATAATCTTCACGGCGTTGCCCGAAAAGAAGACGCCGGCTTTAGTTATATTCTTCCAATCCGTTGTTTTAGACGTGTATTTTTCTCCACTCATTTCGTACCCGCCGTTGAACCGAACGGGAGCCACCACATAAGATACTATTTTTTCCCCGTCTACCTCGGCTATGTCGGTTATTTTATTTCCACTTCTCTTAAACATACGTTTCATAATACCGGATAGTATTATTCCCACCGCTTCTAGATTCGTCTTATCTGGCGCTTCCACCACCTTTCCGAAGGCCGCTTCCAATTCGACGATATCGGATTTCCGTTGTGCCATCATGTTACCAAAAGCGATGTGGTGGTCTAACGGTATGACATAATCGGGCACGTTCCCGATGAATATTCTATCGGAGTTGGTGAATTGAGAGCCCGCGGCGACCGGAGTTAAATAAACATCGAAAAACGGCGTCATTTCCATCTCGATCAAAGCGTCTTTACTACATTCTACACCCAACCCGTAGTATTTATCGATATGTGTTTCCCTATCCATGAACAGTTTCATCATACCGGTGATGGCGTTCTTCAACGGGTTGAAAGAGGACTTGGAATTTTTTATTATATTACCAACAGCCTCGTTTAGATTTCCCACTAATTCGTCGGCCACGTATAAATTAGGATCCAATAGCACGGGTTTTAATTGAGCCGGGCCGAATACGTGTTTTACGGGCGTCACGTCCGGAGTGTGCATAGTAATCGGTTTCACCCCGAAGGCTTGCTTTCCGGCGCTGGCGTACTTTTTATCCACGGCGATCATGGGTAACCATTGGGCCAGATCGGGTCCGTATTCGGCGTCCCCTACAGACACCCTCATCAAATTTGTCGTCATGTGAAGTCCGGTCAGGCTGCGATCTCGCCCGGTTGGCGCACCTCTATTATACATATTTTCTTGTATAACGTCCAGTATTACGGCACCGTTGGGTCCCATGATAAATTTGACTCCGTGATCGACCGGAAGATCGAATAGTCTTCGTTCGTCCGTGATGAAGTCCTCTTTGTTTTCCAAGCCGAATATCTTACGCCCTAGAGGTGTAACGCGGTTCACAGCTCCGTCTTTATCCGCGTTGTCGAGTTTGATCACTTCCGGCATCGGGTTGTCGTAGGGGCTCTCGGAGAAATCCGTCCGCTGTCGTCTGAGTTTGATGAAATCCCTACCGACATCCTCGTAATAATCACTGCTATCGTGAAAACCTATAGGTATAGCACCCACGCGTTTTCCGGTTTGAACGGCCCCACCCAGAACGTCTAAAACGGCCGGGGCCATAGATATTACGCCCACAATGGGAACTGGATAACCTCCTGAGTTGGGGATTACTCGAGTGCCGTAAGCGGTCTTGTCGTTAGTGGTCATGTTCACCAATGAGCCGCCGCATCTGAATAAGCGGGCTATGAATTCCGGGTTCTTACTCAAACCGAACGTCGATTGAATGGTTTTTTCGACGTACATCTTAAACACATTCCTCATAAGTTCGCGGTCTCTTAAGCCTACGGCCACATCCATGACGCTCTGCCCCTGTTGCCCCAAAGACGTCGCTAGTGTGTTCATCACCTCCATCAACGGTAGGTCGATGGCGCCCCCGCTCACTCTACGTCTCACTTCGTCTTCCAATGCCAGCATAAGGGCCCTCTGAGCCGGTTCGACTTTACCGGCGAATCCCTCTTTAATTTTAGTCAGTATCTGACGGGCGACCCACTCGCGTTGCGAGTCCATTTTGGGGTTGGTCAATACGTCTTCCGATAGGTAACCGTTGGTTCTGTTGTTTATATTGGACACCGCTTGTTTTATGGCCTTTACGGCGACGGCTGGGAGAACGAACTCTTGGCCCCTGACCGTCAGATGGTATTGTCTTTGCATGGATAAGGTTGTCTCACCGCTGTGACTCACACCGCCCATCATCTCTTGAGCCGGTAGGACGATGCGATTAAAGATCTCGTTGAAGAGACTCTCGTGTAATTCGACCGCGTATTTTAAATCTACTACATCGCTTAGGGGCGAGGTGCTCATAGCGTCTCCTTTTTGTGTGGTGACCGAGACTAAACGGTTCATGATGGGCCCTCTGTTAAGCATGGTTTTAAAATCGATTTCACCGGTGCCCATTTTAAGCGCCCCGTCTTCGTCTCGGATAATGTTGTTAAGGAATCTAGCTATAAGCTGCCTGTCCGCACCTTGAGCGCCCATACCCCCATTGGGTCCTAACCTCTCCGGTAAAACACCGGCGTTAGCCGGTTGAAGGTATAAAGACATTTTTTTCGAAAAAAAGAAATACTTAATAGTAGAGCACCCGTCGAAATTGAGATGTTGTGAAAAAACGATATTGATTGGATTACATTTTTTTTTTTTATTTTTACTCACAACGCCGGTTTCCCCCCCGGAGATGAAAATTTTATTCAATTTTCATTTTTTTGCGGTTATCGTTTTTACCAACGCTTTTTGTCGTATCGTCCGCTAACTCCCCCATTATTTCGTCCGTAAATTCGATCTCCTCGTCCCCGTACACGGCGTCATCCAACGTTAGAAACACCGGGCATCGTTTACACACGCCTTCCCGTCCGTGCTCCTTTACCAACGCGCCCCACGTCCGATCGACCGAACCGACTTTGTTCATGGTATGCATGACGTAATCGTCCAACATATCCGTGTCCATGCCCTGATCCCAAGACGCCTGCAAAGCGATCTCGACTTTTTTTGCGGCGTACGATAAAACAACGGTGTAAATATGTTTAGCGTTTTGGTTCAAGAATAGTGTAGTGACCATCTGCGTCATCGACTGTCTAAAATGCTCCCCGTTAACCGTCAGCATAAAAGGACTTTTATCGAACTGCAGTTTGAAGAGCGTCTTTGTTTTACCGCCTTTCTTTTGATAAGCCACGATAACTCCTTTTCCCACTCGGTCCAGCAGCTTACTAGCCGGGTACATTTTCGCCGCCTTAACGGTCTTATTCTTTTCCAGCTTATTATACACACCGGGTTCGGCCAAATGTTTTACGATGTCTCCGCTAATAATTTCGTACTCGTGTCTATCTAGCTCTTCGGTGGGATATATTTTATAAGAACTTTTGAACACCCCACAACTTTTCGGACTTTTAGACGGCATCGCCGTTTTAATACCGGTCTTCGGTGATTCCTTTTCGAATTTGGGCATCCAGCCCCCATCCCTTAACTTGGTACATATAAGCTCCACGGCTTTCAGTTTTGTCAACTCTATATCCCCCCCGTTGAAATTATTGTACAAAGCCAACATCTCCATCCCGGTGACTTGAGATCCGATCCCTTGAGTGCCCCCGCTCTTCTTCTGAGACGTTTTTATTTCGTGTATAAAATAAGGCGCGCCTTCTCTCGCCAACATAATTTGTTGCTCGGTCAACGGCTTGTCCGGGTCTTGATTCCACATCATTTCCATATAGTCCACGAAGCGATTTTTACTAGGCACGGATAAACCATCGGGTGTACACCCGAACAAAGATACGTTCGGCCAGAATATTCGCCCGGGTAGAACGTGTTTCAATTTGCTCGCTTCCGGGAACATACTCAACGCGTTAGTGTGTATAGTATCGGCCATCGTTTCGTGAATATATGTGCCCCGATCAGTAGCGTTCTCTGAATACCCCATATCCTCTTTGAAAGTCCCACCCCCGCCGTACGTCAGGGCCTCTCTGAGCTCGTGTGTCCCGTTGACCATTTCTATTTGCTTATCCGCATAATCGGTATCCCACCATTTTAATTTCGTTATAAACGAGTCCTTCCACGAACGTTTTAATAAGAAATGCATATGGTTAGGGTCGATAAAAATGGGCCTCTTCGTGGCGTTGGCGGCGTTTTGATTAACGGCGGTCATGGTGTAATAAGCCATGGGTTGCCTCCCCGCATCGTTGAAAGCCGTTATGTATTCTTTATCTTTACCCTCGTACACCTCCGTCACGGCTGAAAAACTTTTATGAATACGCTTACTTACTTCGTATGGAGTAGCCATCTCTATCGAAACGAATAACGGAGTTAAAAGTAAACAAACTATTTTATAAGGTTTATTAACCCGATGACCGGGTAAAGAATGTATTTTTTTTTTCAACTGCTGGTGTGAGTATCAAATCTCGTCTATCATACCCATAAGATGATCGGAAACGGATTTGCCCACGAATACCGGCGTTTTCTCCATGCAATAGGTGTGGTCCGTATTAGACACCTCTTCCGGTCTCTTAATATCGTCTTGTTTAGCCGCTACAACGACCGCGCGTTTAACCACACGCGATGGTTTAGGCACCTCGTTTCCTTGTTCGTCTACGTATATCACCACTTCCTCCTGTTCGGGCGCCTTCACTATCTTGTAAACGGGCTGTTGTGGGGGGGCTTGAACGGGCTGTTGGATATAAGGCGGTATATACATCGGCTCGTATCTCCGCCCATATGGGGGGGCATACCCTCCGTGATAACCCGTATGTAATGCATCCTCTTCGTACCGGTCGTAATACCGGCGCGGTTTGTCCTCTTGACGGCGCTGGCGTTTTACCGGCCTTCTCGATTCCTCTTCGCTTTCGCTGGAAGATGGGTCGCGTTTGCGTTTATCCTTTCGGTAGACACGTCTAACCATACCGGCCAATTGTTCGCGCATTTCGTTTTGACCGCGTATAATTTCTTTCATAGCATCATTAGCCATATCGTTCATCTTTCGTGGTTCCGGTGTCGACCCCTCGCGTGAGATGTTTGGATTATTCTTTTTTTCCATCGTATATTGTAGGGCCTCGTTGGAAACACCCAGCAATTTAATATCTTTTTCGATTTTATCGGCCCTCGCCCTTCCCGCGAGGATGTGTTTGGACGCGATGGCCTTGAGGAAGACGCGCTCTTCCTCGCCTTCGGCGCCCAAACCATCGTTACCATCGTCTACAAAAACGACGTCCGTTAGTATGGTACCGGGTCTGGCCCCCGCGACGCACAAACTCACCTCTTTCACTCCTAGACCCCCATTATGGGATATACTCAACCCCGGAAACCGTTTCATAAAAACGGATCGCGCCGTGACATCACGCCCGGTATTCCCACCGCCTTTTACAAACCCATCCGTGGAACGATACGCGCCGGGTTTATCATCAGAATTATACGCCTCACCCACTTCCCGCACGGCTTTGATAAAACTTTGGTTATTTATAACACCCTCTACAACGAGAACGTCTCTCTCCTTGTTAAACGCCTTTCTTTTAGTTTTTTTAAATTTCAAAACTTTGCCTATAGGTGGGATGTTATTGTTATGTTCCAACAGCATAGGGTATGTATAGTCGCTGTTAACGAAGGCATCGGCCATACGCTTCGGTATTTCCATAAACTTGCCATCGTCGTTGAGAATCACCTCATCATTCTCGTTGTCTATCAAAGCAACGATACCCGTTATTTTGACACTTTTCATTGCAAAGAGTTCACCCCTCACCCCGTTTTGTTTTGCCTTTTTTAAATTAAAAAACACTTGGGATCGTCGGAAAAAAGGTTTATTTCATTTTTTTTTCAAATTAAAAAAAACCACGAAGCATTCCCATCGCAGAAACATCAACGGGGCTGTAAAAAATTCAAGTGTTAATGAGGTAGTTCGAATCAGCGTTGTCGTGACTACTCGGTCCGCTTTACCTATAGGGGGGTGTTCTTGAAAACTGGTTCGTTGGCGGGGGAAAAAAACATGTGTTCCGACTTTTTTTTTATACGGTGTAGAGTTACGAGGACGAATTAAACCACGGCCCTTCGTGTATCGGGGTGACCATTAAATCGTCCCACGTTGTAGGTATAGGATCTCACCCCAATTTCTCACCCCAATTTCGGATTCACCCCAATTCTCACCCCAGCTCTATATGATAAAAGGAACAAAAAAATGGGGTGATATGGGGCGGTCACCCCAGGTCACCCCAGGTTTTTAGCGTCTCACCCCAGAAAATGGCGGCCAAAAACCGGAAGTCACACGTTGTAGGTATAGGGAATCCGAATTTTTTTTGTTTTCTTTCTTTTAAAAACCCTTTTTGGGGTAGACACCTATAGTAAAACTTACTTTTTTTTTTAATTTTTAAATTTCGTTTTTTTACTCACCCCAGTTTTTCACCCCAGTTTTCACCCCAGTTTTTTCCTTCCTTTTATGATATAAAAATTGGGGTGAGAAATTAGGGTACAAATGTAGGTCACCCCAGCTTTTTAAACCTTAGAAAATGGCGGACAAAAAAAGGGGGGGTATATTTCTTTACTGTACTAACGGAGTTAACGAGGGACACGGGTATAGAAATCATTGATTTATTTATTTTTTTTCCATTGTATAGGTTTTCCTAACCACGGCCGTTGGATACATACCCTTTTTTTCACCAGGTATGAATTTTTTTTCAACCGTTAAAAATTTCAGCTCCATTTTCCAGCACCCACTCCTATAAAATACACCACGGCAACAGGCCACCACAGCAACAATAATCCACCTAACCAATCTATAACGCTGTTTATGATTCTTCGAGAATTTTTATTGGGTTTGATCTTGTCGGCTTGTAGGAGTTGTACGGTGGCCTCTCGTTGGTCGATAATCTCTAGCGCCGCCACGCGGGCCTTCTGTCTGGCGATACTATTTTTAACGGAAGGACACGCCCGCATAGCGAAATCGGCCATCAATAATAAAATGACGAACGCCCAGCTAATATTTACCGATAACCGCGAGCGGCACTCTCTATAAAAGTCGAAGTCCAACACTACAGCGATGATTATGTAACTCTCCGCGAACATCAGAGAGGCGAATACGGCCATAATTACGATACCCGCAACACCGCTCATTATGTTGTTGTCTCGGGTTCGACCCAACCTCACCGTCGTTAAAATGCATATTAGTATATACAAGAGTAAGTTAATACCCATCACCGCGAAGACCGGCGATGTAACTGCTGGAACCATAATCTTCGACACCATTGTAACGTTGCCGTATTGAACGGCGTTATTCGTTACGGACTGACATACAGCGCAACATATAGAGTCGCCGTAGCAGTAGTCGACAGGACAGCTTATCCAACCTTCGCCCGTACAGCCGGCCAAACGATTACACGCCGGTTTATTGTATATCTGGTCGTAGTAACTCCTGATGAAAATTGTAAAACCGATTGCGGCTATCACGTGTAGTATTAAAACCGGTCGAAACATTTGAACAAATTTAAAAGAAAGAATTTCCAATTGAAGAAAAAAAAAGAAAATCGGCGATGGCAAATACGCAGAGCATAACTTTAATGACTTTCAACGAACGGTATCTCGTGAACGTACAAGATATCGAGGACGCTAAGAACGCGATAGTGAAACGTTTCGCCACTTGTAATTTAGTACTTAAACACAGCCAGAGTTTCGGCCCGGAGACGAGGGATATGTTGTTGGCCGCGTCTAAAGATAGCGGATTAGGTTTCACTAACAACGTTATCGACATGGCGGTATTGGAGGCTGTATGCGAAAAGACGAACAAATTAGCCGTCGATGATACAAATTTAATGCCGGTGGCCGGCGCTATTTTCAGAGAGGTATATAACGCGGCGCAGAGGCGGACGTATATAGATAGCACCATCAACAGATCTGTCGTGGGTCCGGTGAAGGCATTGACAGATGTGATTAGACCGGCCGGTTTGGTACTCCCCACGATCCCGGATAAATACGGGCCCACCAAACGATTTCAAATACCCGTCTTACATCACGGAACGTTCGCGCCGTCCCAAGGTGGGTTTTGTATGCCTATCGAGGCGACGATTAACTATCATATTATAGAAACGGCTCATCACGGCGAGAAATTACCGGTATACTTATGCGTTGGTCCGGGAGACGAGATGTTGAGCGGGTCTGGGGTCGGCGAGTACGGCGAACTCAAAGAAGCGTCGGAACAGGCCAATATTTTAGGTCGCCGCGACATAAACGAAGGGGAAACCGTGTGGGATCAACAATTATGCGCGGGTTTTTATATAAGCCACGAGGGAACGACGGACCGCGGAGTAATTAACGATTTAATTACCCGATGTAAGTTCAACACTAAAATAGGCTTGGGTAAGAGTTGGCGAGAAGTGGGCGTTATCAAACTCGGATACATCACCAAGGAGTCTACGGCCTTCGCGAGAAGCATGACGTCTGTGGTCGTAGACACTTTCACGTTTAACCCAACGGCTCGGTGGACCGTGAAGGGGTTTTATTACACCGATACCGAGACCGCGTTCTACGCGAAACCGGCCATAATAAAAGATTACGAAGTGGCGGTGGAAGCTTTGCAGATCGTTGAGAATATCGGGGGCGACGCGGAAAACGTAGACTCGCCACCGACAGCGCCGGTTTTAGCCCCCGTCAGCGACCCAGAAAACGTAGAATTACCACCGACAGCGCCGGTATTAACCCCCGTCATCGACGAAAACTCGCAATATGTTGTACCATTGTGGTCGAAATCCACCGCTGGTAAATCCACCCGGACGAGTAAATTTAAACCTCAACAAGGGGAAAGGAAACCGAAAGGGAAAACGGAAAACTTCTAACTAACCCAGAATACCGCGCTGCTCATTTTTTTTTTTAAAAAAAAGAGAGAGATGGGAAAAAGAAGAACTCGTTTCATAGACAGGATGAACGCTGTTCAAACGGAGAATTTCAAAAGCAAATTATTACAAAATCATATAAACAGGAAGAAGAGAGAGCGCGTAGAACAAACCGCTCCGGAATCAAAACGACCCACGTTAATCGGATACCCGACGCCGTATATGGAAATAAACGAGCGGCCGGAACACGTGCATATAACGCCCAACGCGCACTACACCACACCCATGAAAGGAGAGTCCCAACTGGCCGTTATGACGGGTGTAGAAACGATGCTAAAGCGTTTCCGCGACGGCGACTCTATGACCTTTATGGAACGGTATATATGCGGTAAATTAGAGGGTATATACACCCCGAGCGAGGACGCTATGGGGCATGTTATCGCCTCGCTAAACAACAAGGTTATAAGATCATTGATATACAGAGCCGTGGGTATGTTAGCGACCGCGCAGCGTAAACTTACCAGAATGTTTGTGGACGCGGCCAACCAAGACGGAGAAATGATGCTTACCATAACAACGGCGGTCGACATGGGCGTATATGACATCGGACCGTGCATATTCGAGATGGCGAAGACGGCCAACTTAATGGCGCAGATGGCGGGGGTATATAACCACTTGGATAGAGTCCTGTATCGTATAGCCGTCGCCGAAATAGTCGACGATAAAACGGACATCGAACCCATAACGTTTGAGGAGTATGAAAAACGTAAGGCGTGTGAGAAAATAAATTTCGTCAACACCAAAGCGTCGCAACCTCTAGCTTATAACAGCGATAGAGACAGGAGTACCAAGATCGAGGCGGAATGTCATATCCGTCTACCCGCCGTACCCGTTGAGGTTAAACAGGAGATGGTGGAAGAGATGTCTAAACGGTCGAGAATTACACAAAACGTTCATTATTTCATACAGTAACTTTTTTTATTTCAAATAAAAAAATTGTTGCTTTCGTGACACGTCTTGGAGTCGTTGTTCGTACTTATTCGCCATCGTTATTCCACCGTTATCTTTAAGAACAAGATATCGTCTCGTAGATATTGATCATCTTTTTCTAACTTAGTATGGGCTACGAAAAGTGGCCACCCACAAGGGGTATTCATATCCGAGGTTGGTTTTTCGAAGCTATCGGAGGGTGGTGAGCATATCCAGGACTCCACTATGTCACATTTCCCTATTGTCTTCTGATTAATCAACCTAAAAGTCACCTTCTTATAGAAAGGCCATTCGAGAATGGCGTCATAATCACCCCTCATGACAACGAGAAACACAGATAGATGGGTGCCCTTTCCTTTGCCGTCGCCGTTTGGAAAAACTTTACAACATAGTTTGTACCCGAATCGATCGGTAGAAAAGGCTCGACTATTCAAGGATTTGTTTTCCCCGGATATAACGTCTCGCTTACGCCGAGAGTAATCTTCAATCCGCCACATAAATGTTCCGTCGTAATTGATAGCATCTAACTGCCGAAACCGAACCTCCATTTCGGTTAATCGGACATTGTTTATGGTAAAGTTTTCTTTGGCTATAGCCACATCCTTAATCACATCTTTTTCGAGTATATATTTACATCGTTCCTCCACACTAATCATATCTTTTGCCAGTTCTTCTTTTTTTTCTTCCATGAACTCCTTCGTCGTATCCGACTTTTTGGCGAGCTTCAATTCGTTTATCTCACGTTTTAATTCCGAAATAAAGGCGGCCATCGTTTCTAAATGTTCATTCGCCTTTTCCGCCAGGTGTTTGTTTAATTCTCTTTCTCGAGGAGTCGTAAAAGTACATCCCACCGACCTGAATTTACATAATTTGGGTTTGTTGTAACACACCTCTAGATGTTCTTGTAAATGGATTCTTTTAATACAGTCGCGTTTACATTTATACGTACAAGGCACTTCGACTTCGGGACACTCGGAATCTTGATGATCCTTTACTTCGTTATAAGCTAACATAGCTCGGCAATATTCGCACATTACAATTCTCCGTTGGCATTCCCCCTCTAAGTGCGAACTCAACGCGTTGTCCG
>JARDVA010096793.1:0-11508 GCA_030265315.1 Mopalia swanii
AATCCCATAGAACATGTATGGGATGTGTTGGGCAGAAGACTCCGTCAAGTAAGGAACCCTCCACAGATTTTGCAGGAACTTGGTGCCATGTTGGTTGAATTATGGCGACGCATCCCCCAAGCTGTGTTCAGACGCATCATTCAATCCATGGAGAGACGTTGCGTCGCAGTTGTGAACGCTCACGAAGGGCATACGCGCTATTGACATGCTTTCATCAAGTTGTAACTTACCATTTTTACTCTCTTACATTTTCGGTGGAACTGGTTACATTATGAACATGATTTTTATGGTACACGGTCCTTAATGGATACAAAATGGAATTTAATCATTATTTAAAACCAGTTTCCTTGTATGTTCAACTTATCGACATCCAAACGAGAGTGAACTCTCTTTTTTGACTGAGTTTATTAGTCTTAAGTTGTTCAAGTTAACCTTTTTTGTCGTGGAGAATAATCCACTGTTCATAGTAAGCTTGTCTGTTACACACTATAGATCTGTGTTCACGTCAGTTCCTCACACGGACACCGTATAACAAATTAAGAACAAATAAGTTCATGACATACATATTCCTTCTTTATCCTTTTCGGCTGAAACATTAGCGGGTTTTGCTGTGCTTTGTATTTGAAGCAAATCCACGAAAGAATACCCCAGCAGTTCTAGATCCAGGTATTATCAATGCAGTCTTACGCTTTATTGACGATACAGCTATGCGTCCATTCTAAAATATAATCCATTCGACTGTCTACGTCAAGACATGGACTTAAGATACACCCGGGCCATCTTGCTTTGCACTTCTTTTATTTGCTGGTCTGTGGCATACCTCGCCCTAAATATTTGGGAGAATAAATGCGCGATGGCCTGGCATAGCGTACGAGAGTTGTCCTAGTCTCGTTCACTATAGAAACTATCACGAGAATACGATTTCTGTGCATCCTTTGCGTTGTTAGTCGATGAAAGGCGGGAATTCCCAGCCACGTGACGCATTTCAGTCTGTTGATTTGGTAGAGATCTTTCAAGATAGTCGAATGTCAAAGTAATCGAATCGCCTCAGATTTAGGGAATAATACTCTTTTCAACAACCTTTAGCGAAAAGAATTTACGTTCGAAAATACCTGTTTTATCATGAATTTTCGACGAAAACGGACCCGTGCTAAAGAAATTAAATGAGTCCGTGGCTCCGCTAAACAGTAATTGTTAACGTTGATCAGTGAACACCAAGCCATGTATACATAAACCGATAATGTTACAGCAAGCCGATCGACTTATGCCATTTATCTGCGGTCCAGATGGTGTACTGTCGTTTCGCCTGATTCACACGTCCGAAAATCCAGGTTCGTCTAGCTGTCATTTGGGAGATTAATTATTAACCTACCATTAGGGAGTCGCGGCATGGGGATAATCCCATTAAGACGGAACAATAGGTGAGAAAAGTTAATTATGTAACCATCAGTATTTTCAACTGAAATTTAATCAATCATTATGTGTAGTGACAGGAATATGAACATCGTTCACAACGGATAAATTGGTAAAATATGGAGAAAGTTGGATAGTCCTACATTAAATGTATACCAATAGCAATCTAGAGGGATGGCACATCCAGATGAAACCCATTACTGCCAAGGCACATCCTTGTTCAGTTTACAGAGACACTCAAGAAGGACCAATCAGTAATGGAGACCAGAAAATGGTGCCAGGTCTCCAACACTTAAGGAAATGTCTACTTAATTGCTGGGGGACTTTTCTGTAATTGAATTTGCTGATAGTGTGTCTTATTCGTTACATACATGTCTGCCAGTTGCTTCTTAAGTTAATCGTTCAAATAAAACTCCACTATCGCATGTAAAAAATCTTGTGCAGTAAGGCTCACCACCTACTAGTTGTTCCCTGCTGTTTACGTTTCGAAAGACGAAGGTAACGGGAGGAACTGGAGACCAGCTTTTGTCACAAGATGGCAGTGCATCCATTACATGACGGATATAAAAGGAACCTATCTTTGTTGCGAGCACTAACGTCACTTCAGGACTTAAAATTATCCGAGTTGGGTCGACAACGCAAGATTTGTCTACTCGATTGCAACAGCGACATAAGTTATTGTCTTTTAAAATATACAATGAAAATAATAAGTTTTCGTCGAAAATCATTGGCCTTTCCATTTAACAAAACATCTTATCTTTGTTGGTACCTTTTACGATTTCTTTCTCATGTAAAGTAGTTATTTTTGCTTTAAAAACACAAATCTGTTCAATTTCAATTTTAGTGTATCGCATATAAAGAAAGGATTTGTATAAAGCCTATGGCTAGTGAGAGACAGTTTTATGTGTTCAGTTGAAAATAAAGGATGGCCCAGATAGCTTAAAATACCGGTAATGGTAAGGGAGATCATATGCCCGTTGCCAGTGGAGAGTAAGAATCGATTAATGGGACAAATAAAGCCTCTGTTTTAACGTTAACAGTTATAGTTAACCATATTGTTTTTTAATTTTTATTGGAAATCGTTTTGGTTTTTTGCCTTTGTGGGCAAAACGCAAGATATCGTTCGTTGGCGTACAATTGTCTGAACTAGTTTTCCGAAAAGGACGATAAATACAAGACTTATGTACGAAGAATCTATATGGCGTTTTGTCTCGGTTCGTTTGAGATCAAATGTTTTTATTGTCAAAGCCGTTGAACAAGTCCTCCTCCGCCACAAATCGGCGCTGAGTTGACAAATATCTAATTCACGCTCACATTTCAGTTTTTTCCTGTGTTGGTTGTCTCGTCCCAATTTAAACTACATCTCTTGTCGCAAGTTTAACAACGTCATTAGGCGGAAATAATCATTTGTGTTGGTTAATTTATAGAACATTCTACAGGTTTTGCTTATACCATAAGCGCACTGACTTCTGAATACAACAAATGGTGTGAAACGAAATGCACATATTACATATTACTTCCTGTAAAATTGGTGGATGAAAGACTTGCCGTTTGTTATTGTAGTCGAAATCAATCATCGCATGTAAGAAAAAATGTGGGTCGGCTTTCTAAACTACAACAGGCGCCTAAAGCTATGACAGCCGTATTCGCAAGCCGAGTTCTCTCTCCTTTATACCTCCCTGCCACTACGAGAGAAAAGACAGGTGTTGAAGAGTGGGAGATGCAGTCTGCCCCATTAACTTAATTTTTTTTTATTTTAGCCAATAGGGTACTATTCCTATCCTTGGCATACTTTTCAGGTTTACTTTTGTTTGTTAAACTCAATGGTATTTAAGTAAGGTTTATTTGTTGAGATAATTTCGCTGGGCTCAAGTTTGTTGAGGATATTATAGTCTGCTGTTGAGGTTCAACTTTTTCTCCGTCGGCCAATAATTGACTTGAGGGTATTGATTTGATCAGTTACATCCGTCTGGTTGTACAAATGAAGCCGGAGAACGATTCAGCTCTGAATCCCGACACTTGGAATTATGTAATTTTTTTTATGAGATTGTGAACCCTATTAAAATTTGACCAATGTACACTGTGATAAGATGTGTGGTTGTATTTTACTAGATGTTTCACTGCCGTTGACAGGGTATCTGGTCAACATGGCCACGTAGAATTACACACTTTGGATATTATATACCTTAGCTGATATGCAGCGTCATCTGATTGCATTTGGCATAATTTATCTTTGCCTTATGTTATTTTTTATAAATGTAATAGCTGTAGACCCTACTGACCAAATAAAGGTATATTCTTCCTCTTACAAAATTGTTTCAGGGCAGTAAATATTAAAGTATTAGAAACGTAATTTGGGATTTTATTTTGTGTTTTATGTAGTTAAAAAAACAGATGTATGATAAAATGGTTAATCAGGATTTTAAAAGTGACCACTCAGTTTTACAATCGTTTGACTAAAATGGATCTTTGATGCGTCAGAATCTTTAATAAATGGACGCATTATAAATTCTATTGTCCGTTCATCACACATGTTTATGAACAGGTTAGCTTGAAAACAAATTCACACATTAACTGTAAACCTTGGATGAAGGATTCTGTTAAGACGGCGGATTATATAGCATTTCCACAAATTCGACACAACAATATGGTGATTAGTGCCCCATTTTGCAATATTTGGGCCTGTGCGTATTGTGAACACGATAACTTTAGGAAAGTTCCTATCCAGAGCAATAACTCTCTTAAACGCTGTAGCTTGGGGGATGCGAATATGTATCTTATTGAATTGTAAATACAGTTAATAGAGATACGACGTGCAGTCGTACGGAACCTTTCGAAATAAGGCTTGCCTCTGAATAAAAAACATTATTGAATTCGTATGGCCTCTTACCTCTCCAAAATCATTCGGTCCTGTTCGTTGAATACTCAGCGAGGGGCGGTTCTCAACTGGGAGAGACCCAGGTATACCCCCCGCCAAATCTGGTTCTCAAATCAGGAAGACATTTTAAATCGATCAAAAGCAAGTACGGTATACTGCTAAGAAATAATTGTTTTTGACGTGAAAATGGACGCCAGGTGATCGTTTTATGGGTCGATCTAAGCCAGAAGTGTTCAACAGAGAAAGTAAAACGGTTTGTAAGGCCAATTTTTATATATTGGAAGGTTAAATGCAGAAATACATGTATATATTTGCATTCGCTTAATTCTAAAGGTGTCAGAAAGACTCCTGAAACGTAGCTATAGCAACCATCTGTCCTGGGTTGCTGACTTGGTCGGATAAAACACCTACGTTCACTTTACACCATGGGGCAATGACTAAGTTTACAACCCTTTTGCTCAGATATATCTTTTATCACATAGCTGAAGACGGATGCACTACTGATTCCAAGTGGGCATAAACATGATATTTGCCAACCCCCATTGTTCTTGTTTCAAGCGCTGTTCCAGAAGAATTGAAATATGGTTGTATGTGTGTGTTGTGTCAACGGATCATTTCTGTTCTGTTAAATCAACACTTTTTATTAGATAGGGACTCAGCTGTGTCTTTGTTTCTAATTGTCTTGACTTTCTCACGCATGACAATTAGTGTAAATCTCGTACGTGTTTCACCAGGTCTCCTCCATTCAGGCGGTTCATGCCCTGGATTTTCTGACTCCCACACTGTCATTCTTAAATATAATCGATTCTACTTCCTGCGTCGAGACATTGACTCTAAGATACTCACGGGCCATCATGGTTTGCACTTTTCTAACTGGCTGATCTGTAGCAAACGACGGAAATTAATGCGGGATGACCTTGCATGGCGTATACGAGAGTTGTCTTAGTCTCGTCCATTACGAATACTCTACAGCGAGAATACAATTGTTACAGCGTAGACATAGATGTGGGAATCTTTGGAGACAAGTCGGGCTCCAATCAGAATTTCCTTACCATTTCACTCTTTGTACCCATTATCAAAATACCGAATAGATCGGGTTTTCTGCCCTCAAGTCTTCAAATACAGAGTCATCCTTCGCTCTGACTACTTTTAAATAACTTTCATTGGGCGTACATAGTATATGATCATGCTCAAAGCTACTCTCATTATCAGTGGCTTTTTATTTGTCCATTTGTCTTTATCCGCTGACAGAACTCTATTGTTTAATCAGAACTGGTGCCTTTTAGCTTAATTTGATTTGAAATATCTTAACTAATCAGCTGTATACAGAGAATCCTTTTTTAAGCCTCTAATAAAATAATGCCGTTTCCTCGAGGATTCCCAGAACAGGGACTCACGTTAAGCATGTGACCCTTTGATTTTGTTACAAATTGTAGTCGATAATGGAAAATCAGTCATGTCATATGGGGCGATTGTCTATCTCAGGCCGCTGCTTTTTACCAGGTTGTCTGAAAAACAACTTTGTTGTGATCCAATCAAAGCATGTATGAAGATTTATACTAGAAACGGCTATTAGAGGATTTTAATTCGATGCTTAACGTGAGTCCCTGTTCTGGGAATCCTCGAGGAAACGGCATTATTTTATTAGAGGCTTAAAAAAAGGATTCTCTGTATACAGCTGATTAGTTAAGATATTTTAAATCAAATTAAGCTAAAAGGCACCAGTTCTGATCAAACACACACTGCTGTATATGACTGATTCAAATATGACGGATCTGACAGCCTTTGCGGTAATACGATGAATTTACTAAATTCAATTATCGACTACAATTTGTAACAAAATCAAAGTTTACATTTTCAGATATAATACAAGGACAAAAGAAATTTGTTGTATATCTTAATTTCGTTTTATTTTCTCTATCAAATAAAGCTTTACGCCCTATTGCTCCTCGCACGACATGTACCATAATTATTAAGGGTGCACTTGACAGGCGAAGCGTTTCAATATTGGATAAATTCTAATAGCTTAACAAATGTTACTATAACCCAGGTTATTACGTATTCCAAACATTAAATCTCACCAATAGCATATATATTTATTACAGATAAATTAATTGTAGTCTTATCGATTTCAGTTTGAAATAAAAATTAATAATCATAAGGGCAGCTTTATCTAAAATTAATTTATTTGGCAGAATAAAGTCTTGTACTTCCTAAAACAACTAATCAGAAAACCAGCTAAAACTATTCCGGCTGTATTGGAGGCATTTGTATTGTATAAACATTATACCCACCATACCGCTTGCACCTATAATGTATCAATAGCAATTCAGCGCTCTCAATATCACTACAGTTGAGTTAACACTTTTAATACTACACACAAAAAAATAGTCCAATATAACTATACATAGTGGTAATGTCTTAGAACTGAAAGCGCCAATAATATTAGTTTCCATTCCATAGAAATGCCAAAATTGAATATTTCCTCAACTTGCAGTCGGAATAAATTTAAGTGGAAAGCTTGTTCTGAACGATATCTTCGAAGAACTCAATACGCATAAATGCTGTTCGGTATTATTAATAATAGCTCAATGACTTTTGGACATATGGCCCTTTAAACGATTTCTCTTGTAATGTTTACAGTTCGTTAGAACATTATCCTGGCAATAATTCACGGTTGAATACACTATCGCTATCCTGATATGATTACATAGACGCCTAGACGGACTATCGACTAAGCCGGTCATTGCAGCCTCACCGTTCAGGAAGATTCCAGTGGAATAAGACTGCTATAAAAGAGGCATGTGATATCCAGTTTGCTGGGATAGTCGTATCTTCTTGAGGGACCAGTCGCATCCTGAATTGCTTAGGAGTATGTCTGCGAGCGAGCGTTACACCGTCATATCCTGATGGCTCATCTGGATATAAAGAACCGATCAATTTGATCAGCTTTATATATGGAGTATTCTGAAGCGTGCATGTTTCTCTTGTCAGCTATCAGGAGTTATTCCGTTTAGAATGCTGTTCCATAACAGTAAAATATTGTGGATGACATCACTGGCGCTTGTTGGTAGTTTGATATTTTATTGGCAAGGTTCTTGGAGAGTAGAACGTCGAAAGAGACACCATAAAACTCAGTGCCCTTCAACCGATCTGGATTCTTCTGTATACCACAGACACAAGCATGACAGTACTGGATGTCTCTTGTTTAACAAACCAAAACACTACACTGCTGATCTCCATTTACAAAAAAGTGCAACATTTAGAAAAATGGAAAAACACGATTCTCACCTTTGTTTTTCTATGAATACGAGTTGTGTAATAAGAAGACGCCCAGTGCATGGCCTTTGGGAATTTCATTGTACACCTCTTGTTCAGTGTTCACAATTTACACTCTATTATATCAACAGTGATCAACAAAGAGTTTTTGAAAACAAGTTTGGAAACGTACAAGATTTGATTCAATTTCTCGACAACGATGATAAGATTTCAAAACCAACAGCTTATGCTCAATGTACAGGACAATACCACAGTAAGTACCTAAATCAGAGCTGTGTAAAACTTGCCGCTACTATGGGTAATCCAGTACAAGGCTATGGAAACAAAACCGAAATACGAACCCACAAAGTTCGTTCATCAAAAAGCCACCCAAATATCCAATTGATATATTTACATTTTCTGGCTCGCAATCAACTTATAGAATGGTTACCAATAACATATGACATTTTAGAGAACTCAGCTGACAGAAATCGTACATTTGACTTTGAAAAATATCAAAGTGTTTATTCATCTGAACTGTCTTTTTTGAAGACATTTTTATACGGACAGAACATGTCTGGATTGTTATCTACGGCTATAGAAAATGGTTTTACAACACACATTACGGATTTAACATGTAAAGATAGAGTAAACAGAACGAGTCTATTCAGGCAAGCATTGTGTGTTAAAGGGCAAATACATAATTCAAGCTGCATATACCCATACTATTCAGAGGAACTTTACAAAAGCCTATGTTCTGATGAGCGTTTTCTCAATATTAACCACCCTGCTATTGACTATGCCTTACAAGACCTGCCCGTTAATAATCAGTTTAGTTTTACTCTCAACTTCATTAGCCTAACGGATGTCCGCAGTGACGACGACTTAGTCTCTCTGGACCTTTTGATCAGCAGTGTTCTTCAACGCAGAATGGATGCTGGTAATTGTGTGACGATGGTTGTTAGTGACATTGGATATATATTCACAACTCCCTCTACCTGGACGTCCATTCATCAGACAATGCTCTCAAACCCTGTCCTCTTTATGACTTTCTCGGCAGAAGCATTTACCAAATTGTCACATAGAGAAGAGATTAACTTGAAAGAGAATCGAGCTAAGCTGATTTCAATGATTGACGTTCATTACACTTTACTGGACCTCGTCCACATCGATAAACATGACCTGCTTCAAACACTAAATTATGGTTTTATCTCCCCTGAGAAAAAATATAAAACTCGAGATGACTATAGATCTTTATTGGCTGGATTACCCGATAATAGAACATGTAAAACTATCTCTGTGTCAGCTCCAAACATGTGTATTTGTCAAGATCAGCCCGTCGTGTTCAGAAATGATACGGTCCAATTGGGCTTTGCTGAATTTGTAATCGGTTCTCTGAACAGCAAACAGCGTCATCAGTATGGAATTGGTTCCTCATCCTCGAACATATTCTTTCAAGGGATTAAGTTTTTCAAACCTCAGTTATTACATCATGATAATTTACTCAGTTATTCCTCATTGTTAGTGTTAGGAAAGTACAAGTTGTCCCCAACACATGCTTTTCAAGGCTGTGTTGTGATGGAGATCTTATTAGAGATAAACTGTAGCACACCGAACAGTTGTCAAAGTGTACGTTTATCACATGTATTTGTTGAACCCAGATCATTTGCTTTGATCGAGGAGAGGAAATATTGTGAATATACATTAAGGAAAAGATTTTATTACCTATCACAGGAGTTTACAAGATTAATAATCATAAGAACAGCCTTATTAAAAAGCTTTGGTGTAAAACAACAGCAATATGATTTGTTCGAAGGATGTGTGTTTTTGATAGTAAGTAATGTTTTCCAATCAATGTCTTTCGGTGTATTGAACGTGTGTCAGACACAGCACGTAGCTTTAATATTTAATCTTATATTAAATGGAATGACCTGCCTTACCCATCTGCCTGTTAAAGAACATGATATTGCCCCTCTACAATATACATTCCTTACATCAGTTGTACAGACGTCGTATTATTCGTCTCAAAGGTCAATACGCTATACAGCTAACGTCGTGGAAATTGTTCCATAATACTTTAAAAATGAAATCTCATAGCATATTTGTGGCTACAAAGGATTCAAGATTTATCAAAAGATCTCGACACAATAGGGATAGAATTTGTATTGATGGGACCTTAATTTTATTTCCTCTTGCAAATGGTTTCGTGTCTGTTAAGGTCCCGAAATAAAGGACGTATTTAATATTGTACTGTTGATAATTTACAATTCAGCTGTTCTCATTTTGTACTTGAAAACATCGGGCGTGATAGGCGTGTATGGCAGCGGTATATTTTGATTAAGCTTTATCCGTTTTTCCTTTAAGACAGTTTTTGTATCGAAACCCGGGGAGAGGGAATGGTTTTTTGTCTTCTGGTAGTGTCAAAGTACCATCATTTTATTTTAGTCTTTGTTAAGGATTACTTGTGATTATTAGTTGATAAGATTGATGAAGAATAATTTAGAAACATGATCTGACTGAGTCTTTATCATTTTCTTTATGGTCTTTTTTGTTACTTTTGTTTGCTTAGGGTGGGTGGTGTTTGCTTACTTGGAACCTTTCTCGATACGTACTACAAATTACTCTAGTACACTTACATAAAAACACAAATTCTTCCCTCTGAAGAAGAAATCAAACAGAAACGCTTAGAAAGAGAGGCTTATTTGATTCAAGCTTTTCAAACTTTGTATCCTCTAGGTTTCAATTGGGAACCAGGTAAAGGGTCTAAAAAAAACAATTCTGTTTGTTTTCCAATATGACCAGCCACATCTAATTTGCTAGTCTCCTTTTACAGGCATATCAAAATCTTGTACCTAAAATGTCTTCTCCTCTCTCATAAAGTTCCATTATAGCATACGAGAGAAACAAACATCTAAATGGCCTACTGGTTTAAAAGACGAAACTTCCCTCTGTATCAGACAGGTTGCAACGCTCATTCTCTTTACATACCTATTCATTGGTTAATCTCTGTATCTCTGAAATACTTATTTCTAGACTGATGTATTCATAACCCATGCCGAATATTTTGTTAGCTACATTTTTAACAATATTTAATACACCATAGTAATGGTCATTACCTTATCTCGAGGTGTCCATAGGTTATCCATAACACAACTCGAGATTAAGATTTATTAAGAAACTTGTCTCTGGGAGTTATCTAGAACAAAAGACGATTCATAGATTTGAATTAATCTACATCCCTGTGCCAGTGTGATTGCTTTTAGAAATACATATAAGTTGGAATGAGTTTTAGTATCTGTTTTGTAGGAAACTCTTTTACACATGAAGTATATTTCAACACCACATTATACAAACATTTCCTACACCTGTCAATTGATTAATATGTCGCTGACAGTTCCAGTTGACAAGCGTAGGCCCTGAACAGCTGTGGTCATGATCAATCTACACGGAAGAAACATTTATAAGATTTACTAGATGTGAAGATGGGTGTGTTATATAAGTGTGTGTCCTAAGAATTGAATGCTTATTAGTTATTTATCGTTGTGTTGCTGTAGTTAATTGGCATTAATAATGCCTAATTATTGTCGCTTTCACTCTTTTGAAATAAGACTCTTCCAGTACAAAGCAAACAAAGTAGTACTGTTCTGGGATATACTGTACTCATTCAGAGGGATATGTCTGAGTATTTATACTTTATAAAAGCGGCGATATTTTGTTAATAATTAATTAGACTGTACAAATCGTACTGACAAGCTTATCCTGTGTCGCCTAAGAAGAAACAGTCTACACAATACTAATTAATACAAGACATCAATTGGTGCATGTATCTAAATAGTTGATATACTCGGAATCATGTCTTGTCTGTAACTTATAAGTGGTAAATAGTAGACATATACTTTGTTGGAACTTCAGCGACTTATCTTCTATTAAATATAAAGTATATTTACTCAAATTGTAGA
>JARDVA010096904.1:0-11505 GCA_030265315.1 Mopalia swanii
ACTTCTCTGCCCTGTACCGTCTGCACTGGGGTAGTATACGGCAACACTTTCATCGCGGGCGTCGTATTCAGGACCAGGGCAACTTTCGTTTTAAGAGGAGAGAGAGGAGTGGATCGTTTAGTGCGTGTCATATACGAAGATCAGACGACAGCTTTCAGGTTGAATTTTGCCTACGGCCTAATCCTGCGGCATCGTGAGACCAACCAGGTGCAATATTACTACCCCAGCTTCAACAACACGCGGGTGTTACCCAGGCCGCATTTAATACAAAACAGGGCGACCTTGACAGTGCTTATGGCGAAGAACACTGCCTATAAGACACACGATCCGATGACCTGGAGTTGTCTGCATCGCCGACACATATACGAAGTGTTTTTGACGAGGTTTTCTCCTGGTTTTCCACCATAATAGGGCAAGGAACAGTGTGAAGTGGACAATCCGTCGTCATATATGTGAAATACCCTTGAGTACGACGTTAAACCCCAATCAAACAAGCAAACAAACAAACAAACAAATCATTGGTCGCACATGGTTGTCTCGGTGTAGGATTTTATGAAGCGTTGTCATGACGATGTTTGAAGATGGTTGGGTGAATTAAGGACGGTTACTCGTGTTGAAACAATGATCGAGGCACCAACGTGTCGAAAGCTCAGGTGGTGTGGTTAAAAGGACAGCCTACCGATTCGCACCAAAACGGGGACTCAGCTGATCGACGACGTTAAGACCATCTTTGCCACTGGGCGACTACTGCTGTATTTACAAACAAATTAAGATGCGGAATTTCTCAACAAATGACTTCAACAGTTTTTGAAACAAAGTCACGTGTTTTTAATTTTATTTTTACACGTGGAACAGCAAGAAAGCCTCGGTGGTCGACTGTTTTATCTACGACAAATCGAAGACGAGGTGTTGAACAGTGTCCCCGTCCCTCTTAAAAAAGTGTACGATTTGTTACAACCCATCAATACAATGCCTACCACAGGATGGAACGAGACGGGGACTTTGGTCATCGACAGAAGTGTCCTACCCGAAACGCACATGGTGGATCTCGTCAACGACGCACTGCGAGATCGACGCCACGGAGCGGACCGCGACCGCGATGTCTTGGTCTGAGCGTTCAAAGGGATGAATATTCCAAGAGCCTGGATCCCCAACAAGACATGGTGGAATCCAATGCGGCGGGCGGCTTATTCATCAGGGGTCTCCGCGGAGACCCACCGGGCGCGCTTCAGAGAGCGCGCCACGGAGAGTCGCACGGAGTACAGCCTAGGGGAGATCACCCACTGGGCGACAGCGACATCCAGCTCTCCGTTGGAGAGACTGACGCCCACCCCCAGGGCTTGGACAAGTTGTTGAAACACACGCATATATCTACGCTGCACTGTCTCAGAGACACCTGGACCTTTTGAGGTTGATGAAGCGCGTCAGGCGTTTCGAATCACGTTCAATTTGGGTAAATTCAGCGACTGCATCGGTTGATGGGAATGAAGTTCGACACCATCGTCACCATAGTGGGTCAAGGGCCGTGCGAAGGGGTACCGAACCGGTCTGATGGGCTCGATACCGGGCTTCAAACTTTGAACCTGTAAAGGCGACGTCGTAGGGCTTCGCGTGGTCGGCGATACTCTCGCTCCTCTGTTGCGGACGGTGAGCATCGATCATCGCAACGACGGATTACAAGTGAGCCGTGACTACGGCTGCTTGGCACCATTCTTGCCTTGTAAGGTGATCGTGACAGTGCACTTTCGACAGAAGCGGGCGGTCCATTTCACCTAACATAATGACGGCTCGACAACAAATCTACCTCAAATATTACACGCAACAAGCTGGGGCGGTGGGGGTAAACGTCTTCAGAGGGAGGTTCCAGTCATCTTATGGGAAACTTCTTATGCAGCGTGTTCAAACTGGTCAAACCTCCAGCTTTGCAAGGAGCCAAAGTGGTCGGTCGACAGGCGTTGAGCAGTGGTCTGAACGCTGTACAGGGTGTGGTCCAGGGTGTGCCTATCAAACGGATAATGAGACGGCATGCGACTGAATCCACTTAACATCTCACCACCCAAATTAAACGAAGGGAAGTCCCTCCAGGAGAGCAAACCCCGCGACTTGGTCTACAGCGTCAACCAGCAAAACGTACACGGGGTTTAAAAGGCCAGTCGGTATCAGTCGAGAGCGAACACCTCGACGGATCCAACCCGACATCTTGGGCTAAAAGCATGCCATTCGTACAATCGTCAACGTGTGATTGGATGAATAGTGAGTTTGATTTGTGGACCCTGCAACCGACCCAGGGTAGTGTGCAAACGAATCGTTGTGAAACATACTGTCCCGTGGCCGTATTAGCGACGGCGGTCCTGTGGAATTCCGCATTATCAAAGCTGATAATGACACGTACCTGAATTTGACAAACACCTTTTGCGTTTGACTCGCAACTGTGAAAGACTCGCAACCGGACACAGCCCTCTGGAACAGAGACCAGGCGGGACAGTTCAACGGTGAGTACCAAGGGTTTGTGCATCGCACGAGGCACACGGCCAAATGTCGCTCGATAGACAAGTTAGGCCGTCTGCACATGGACATTGGGTTTCAAGGCGGGTAACCCCCCAATCACCTCACCGTGCGAGTGCGACTCACCCGTGCAAACGATGCCTTCAGCTTACTCACAAGCAACAACAACTCGATTATAAAGTCGTTCTCCAAGACGTATAAATGCACGTCTGAACTACAAATCAGTCCACCCCTCCAGTTCGCCCATGTCAATGTCTTGGAAAAAGCACCAGCCATGCAAATACCCGATTCGACGCGTGCTCAACAAGTACTCGCCGTCACCCAAGGCGAACAGCCGTCAACGAACAAAATTTGTTGCTGAGTGTGCTCCCGAAACGCCCTTTTCTCTGCATGGTCGACAACGCAGTCTTCGACGGAACTTAAAGCGAAAACCCCTTTCAATTTCAACACATGGACTTGAACTACCTGGACATAAACGGATGTCCAATTCCATCACAACCCATCACACCTCGCCTCAACGACAACTTGTACGTGCACTCGTACTTCAACCTTTTCTCCGGAGTGGGGAAAGCCTACCGGGACGAAAGAAACGCCCTCTCTTGGCACGAGTTTCAAGGCGGCTATGCCTTGTTCTGTCGCCAAATTTGCACAACGACGATGAGTTTAACCTCATTCAGAAAGGATACATCCGCCTTAAGATGAAATTCCGGACCGCGCTCCCCAAGACGATCGACGTGATTTGTTACGCCGAATTCGACAACGTGATTGAAGTGGATCGCAATCGATAATCGACGGAATCATAAACCACCTCACCCACATCTTCCAGTCGGGTATATCTTGAATACGGACCCGTGTGATCGACCTGGTGAACATTGGGTGTCTGTGTTTTGTGATTGCGATAGTCATGGGGAGTATTTCGATTCGAACGGATTACCCCCATTGTCACCTGTGATCGGAAAGTGGTGGACCAAGACAATGCGACGCTGGACGTGGAACACGCAGGCGTTACAAAGTGACACGACGGAACCGAGTAGTCAATATTGTCTGTACTATGCCTCGCACCGAGCTAGAGACGTGCCCATGCTGCAGATTGTGACCCTGTTCGAAGGCCCACCACTGGAGAACGACGTGATGGTGTTATATGAAGAGCTTTCCTGGTCTTTGTCCCGTTTTGGATCTCTGCAGTGAATCGAACATTGCAAACAAAGTATTGGATTCAAATGTTGTTGTTATCGTTTGTATTATTGTTGTTGAACACATGCATAATAAATGGGTTCAGTCACGACGACACTTGGATAGCATATCGTGGTAGTCGTCTGGTGGGTGTTTGGGCGACTAGGCAGGTATGGGGTCTGGTATAGATTGTTATTGCAAATTTGGAATTCCTCTATCGAGAGGCAGCAAGCTTGCTGCCGTTTTAGCGAATACCACTACTCAAAATAGTCCTGGTTTATGACCAAGCAGACCACTTTGTAACCATTAAGTATCATCTAGCTTTTCAGCGCGGACTGGGAACCTTGGGATAAACCCGAGCCATCACTGTCTTACCGGGAAGTCACGAGGGGCTCTACTTTTAATCACAGGTGCATAATAATTTGAAAATGTGTTATGTAGATCAAGATAAAATGAAAAATATTTTTAATTTAAGAATGAATAAACTTGTAAGTATCTTTATAATTTGTTTGTTTGTTTGATTGGTGTGATTCTGGTATCTTTACAAATTGAATTGGATTGATCTACAGCTGAATGAAATCATATAATAATCCGGGTGTATTTATACAGCTGTAATTCGTCTGGCTACGGCTCCACAATTTACGCCGTTTTAGCGAATATCTCTTCGCCCATTCAAAATGGTCCTGGTTTATGACCAAGCGGACTGTACATAAGGCATGGAGGTTAGATTTTAATTAAATAAAAAATGGGCTGTACGTAAGGCATGGTGCTAAGACGGTTTGCAGTTTTAATCAAATGCCAGTTACCTTTTGTAAACTACTCACAAACCGTCGTCATTTACCAGTCGCTACACACTGTGTTAAAATAGTTTCCTTCGGAACAGCACCGAAGGTAGCTACTGAGTTTGACCCCTTCTATTGGTGTAATTGCCCTACAGTGGCCTTTGAAGTAGGGCTAAATCGTGAATTTAGTACTTACCGGCTTGTACCAGGTTTAATATCCAAATCGAATCATTTCTGTATTGTTTTATAAGGTAAACATGCCTAAAAAGTGTAAGTAACAGAACCTTTTACTAATATTTCAAATCTACAGTACGGGTATAAGATAGAAAAATGTCTGGCTCGGAACAGATACCCGAACCCGTATTTCTGTATTTTTAATAAGGATAATGGGCGATTTTAAGTCTCGTATGGCATATAAATTGTGTCCAGAAGATCAGTATATTAAATATTAATGGCCAGAGATAATTGAACCCATAATAGCCGGTAATTTAAAAACACCCTGATATTACACAGTTATGTGCAGTCTAACTCTGTATCTCTAAATACGGCTATATTGTATGGTACACTATTGGAGATACAGAACTCTGCACCTACACCGAAGGTCATTTATTTGTCGCCACAAATTAGTTCGAGTACAATAAAGTACCAGAGGTCTTTCGTTTGTCGCCACACACTGTTTTACAATAGCGCTAGTTCGAGTACAATATAGCACCAGAGGTCTTTCATTTGTCGCCACACACTGTTTTACAATATCGCTGATTCGAGTACAAAACAGCATCGATGGTCGTTTAATTGTTGCTACACACTGTTTTAAAAAGGGGTGTTCATTCAAATACAGAACGACACACACAGTTGTTCATTTATCACTTCATGAAAATAAATGTACAGATACAAAGAGACAATAGCCTACTGTCTGGTCATGCTCTTGTGGTCACTTATTCTTTTGTCAAGAACAGGCCTTGCAATATATTTTTTCTGGTGTGAATATCACATTTTAACTTTCCCTTTCTTATAAATGACTTTTTGCTATATTTACACAAATTGTGTCCTCTGTAAGTAATTTTAATAATAATGTAGCTCCAATGACGTCACCATGCCATCACAAAAATTGACATAAACAATAAACACGTGTATAAGTAGGCCATATACAATGACCCATATATCGCACGAGAATGTTTACGGTACGGAAAAGGCCGAGGGATGTTCCGACATGGCTAAATCGGTCTTGTGACAGAAACGGACCGATCAGTAAACGAACGATATATGGATAAAATCCGTCAACCCCTTTTTGGTTCTGCGACTTATTGATTTGGATAGCCCATAAATTTATATAGAATGTGACTTTTGTGCAATAAGGAATGGATTTTTGTGTGTAAACTGTATGTGGCATGCGTGACATGTGAGCATTTTGACCGTTTTCCATTTGCTGACACCCTATTTCGAACTGTCCCTATCGAGATGTATTAACTGGGCACCGGATTCTACGCGCCCAAGCATACTTCGAAAAAGTTATCCATAATGCTGTCCCATTTGTATTCCTTGACATTTTCTCGAAAGATTGATTTCTCCATAGTACGCCGTACTTCTGGCGAAATTGTCAAAAACACGGAGTGCAGACTGAATACCAGAGCAATCCCGAGGCGAAGAAGCTTGTCCGGCGAGCCACTGTTCTACCCTTGGTACCAGTCGAAGAAGAGGAAGAGATGTGGATGGATGCCATTGCGGAGTCCCTTTCGTCTCTTCAGTGCACTCTTTTCACGGATTATGTGACGTAAAACTGGATGGAAGGCGGTTGGGTATCAACAGTCACATTTAATCAGTAGGCCTACAGTATCGAAGGACCGAGAGCGAACAACTGCTCAGAAGGATGACATGCCCTTAAACTTGATGTTTAGTTCGTAAATCACATCCAAATTTATTGGAATTCTGAAGAGCGAGCAATCTGTGACTGATGCAAGGCTGTCACATCTTCAACATGGTGCCGTTTTGCACTATAAAATATAGAAATATTGACCAGAACATTTCTGATCGGAAAGATGGGCATGTAAGTGGGCGTGTTAGTCTCATCCAGTTTGCCGACCATGCCTCTTTCTTTCTACATCTTGGGGATTAGAATTCCAGACTTTCATTTAAAAAACTTTTCATTTTGTATATATCTTGTCTGTATTTCATTGTTTACTCAATCTGTATTTCGTTGCATATGTATAATAAATAGGAAAATCAATGTTGCTGATTGTTGATATCCAGTGATTAATCCTCTGATCGCCTGCTGTTTAAGCATATAGGTAATCTTACTAATCCGCATTTTGTTACACTAATCTTCACACATCTGCCATTCCCGATTCGCAGACCTCAATTTTCGAACAAAAGAAGTTGTCGAATCGGGGATACACTGTTGCTGCACTACCCAACTACACAATTTGTGTGTTCGTCACTTGTTTGACATCAGTAGTGAATACAATGAAATTGTTTATAACATAGAATTACAGTAGTCGTAAAAAACAAGACAGCAGTTATACGGTGTTGCGATCGCCAATTAGAAGTTTGTTTGCACTCTCTGACTTAGCACAGGTCATTTTTACCAAACAAATTACAATCCACTGATTTTAAAGCACAGGTCTTCCTCAATATTAGCGTGTTGTTGTGAAAGGGAATATTACTGCAGGGTAGCACATGCCCTGAAGTGGTCAGTGAAAACGCTATTTCGTTTTAAAGGATAGTCTTATATATATAAACTGACCAGTTGCTATATCTAATAGGAGCTGTATCATGACGGGGTAAGTGTTCAGTATGTTTTATCTATATACTTCTCAATTTATGCAGGATTACCGTTCATTTGATATTTTCATTGTAGATAAAGAACATTTTGCTTGCCTTCATGTATGTATTATTTATTCCATTATTATATTGGATCTCGAAACAGTGGTTTAAGCCCTTGAACCAGTTCGATATCCGACCACTGGCTGCAACTTTGTACCTGCCGGATATACGGACACTGGCTCTAGCACTTGTACCCGTTGGGTATCCGAACAGTGGCTGTTATGTTGTAGCTTTTATATCTACGGACACTGCATGGCTCTACACTGGTACCTCATGGGTCCCCGAACACTATCTGTAACATTAAATCCATTGCATCATCCATTTCTTTAGTTTTCATCACTATTTACTCTATATATCCATGAAATTGTACTCTGGAGTCTGAAATTAGTGTGTGTCATTTAAACACTGACCATTAACAGCATTTTTCATTTGGCGTTGTTTGGTAGTTTACATAATTTTAAATGTTGATATATAGCGTACATCGCCGAACCGACGGCACTCATAAAAATAATAACCTTTATTTGAGCTCGAAATCACAAATCACACTCTTCTTTTCTCATAGGTCCAGGGCTAAAATAGTTTTTAATTTTCTTTTAAATAATGTGTTTTTTAGCAATGTAAAGTTTTATCAATAAATAAATAAGAATAAAACTATATTTCAACATTAAAGGAAAAAAAAATAATAATAAATGCACCCCTCTGACGAAGAAATTAATCAAAATCCCTGTGCGGGTGTGATTACCTTTTAGAAATTTATACAAATGATCATACATCAGGTAAACTGTGTAGAAGAAAACGATGAATGGAGAAAATTTAACGAGACTATAGCTCTTTCAAAATAGACCATTATGTCGTACTACTATATTGGTGTTGGTAAAAGCTCTCTGTTTTTTTTCCAACTGTCTGAATCTGACATGGACGTTTGTAAAAGCTTATAGGTCCTGCCACTCTAAAACTATTTCCGTGTTACTCTTTTCGACAAAGTGGTATCTTCAAGAGATCCTGCTGACTCGATCTTAAAGACCGCCTAGAAATGTGTTTAACAATCAGATCCTGTCACCATTGTGGAGCTAGTCCAGTTAACCATTGATAAATCAGATGTGTATTATATAAATCGATAGTTAAACGGTATCACTCTGACTGGGCGTATTTCGGATCTTGTAAAACGACCATTCCATTAGAGTATCAACAGATTGGAGGCACGCTCTTGGGACAACTTTGGCGTCTGCTCACATTACATTTAAGTGCTCAGTGCTTTTCATAAAATGGGGTGCTGGTTGGCGATGGGATTGCGAAACGTCTAAAGCAAGTGTAGTATCCGTCAGCCCTTCATTTATGAGATTTCATTCACTTCATCAAATAACCAATTTTTTGTTTCTAGTTAAGAGTTACCTCCCATGACCTCAAACGTTACCATTTAAACTGTCGAAAACACTCTTGTCAAACATGACGATTCCGATATTGTTTTTTGTAAAGTGAAAAACAGATTTTCACATATGCTAAGCTTAAGCAAATGTTTAATTCATTTTTCACATATGATGAATTAAATTTTCACTTAAGTGAAATAAAATAATTGTTTTAAATAGTTTTAAATATGTTAATTCATTTTCATATATGTGAAACATAAGTAAAAGTGATTTTTAACTAATGTTGAAAGAATTTGAGGTACGGTAGAATAGTGTTCTAGATTATGCGAATTAAAGTCTTGTAATTGTACATATCCGAATAAGAATAACCATGCATGATCCACAATTATAATTATTATGCCCACGATTTATAAAGAGGCCTATTTAGGTCGGGTTTTTGCTGCCCATTCGTTTAGAGCCACTGCTATCACTGTTGAGCCACATCATATACATTATCGTTCATCGCAATGAGAGTAATTAGCAACCTTAGCTGTAATTGAAGATGCAACAATATTCAGAAAAGACAGATGAGTGACGCCCTCCAATTCAAAACTTGCGCCTTTTGCTCCATCCACCGTTTCTTCATCAAACTCACCAGAATTCACTTAACAAAACCAAGCCGTCGCGCGCAACCCCCGGACCGACCGATCCGTGTGCCAACAAACCACAATCCTTTGTTATAGTCATCACCCATAATTCAACTACAATTCTCCCATAATCACCAGGATTCTTTCCACGGCATATTTTCAAATAATTGCAACTTGAACAATTACACCAACTAAGTTAGCCTTTGTCTACTTCAAATCCCCGTTAATATTAGCAGCCCACCGACATCGTTCGAAATGCATTTACAGGAGCAACCCTTGTTGCGCATAGAGTTTGTTTTAACTTAAACGCAAACGTCTCAGTTTATAAATGCCTAAACAGTGTTCTGTTATATTCGATTCAAAATTAAATTTGTATTCTCTTAAAACTATCTGTTATGTCTTTAGTCTTTGCACGTATTGACCGCAAAGTAATGTGTACACGTGCGATATGGTTGTAACTGTTGACACAAATAAGGAAACAAGGTCAAAAGGCTCTTTTGTCTGTTTTCACTGTCTGGAGAAGTTAAATGGACTAAGTGGGAAATTATAAGAATTGACGTTCACGTTTTGTAGTTTTATCGAGGTATAAACTATGACCTAAGTGTGGTTCACATCTCAGGGCTTGCGTAAACTTATGACCGAAAGGTTAGGCAAGGTGTGAACCACACTCAGTTGACAGTTTATACCCCGATCAAACTACCAAATGTGATCGTTGTCATATATTGAGGTGTGGTGCCGTTGGTGATAGGAGTCAAATTTTGTATTACACAAACGATCAGACTACTTTGTAAAATGAAATAACTTTGATGTCGTTCAGGAAATAGACGATAGCAATATTTGCTTTATTTTTGGGATAACACTTTCTTATCTGAACAGATTCTAGTTTAGAAAATTTTAGAATAACCTCCGAAACAGTCTCGAAATTACTAGCAGGAAATGTCGGCCATCTGAACCATTCACTGGTCTTCTATAAAAAAAAAATAGATTGAAAATCTAGGTAATTCTGAGATTGTGTCAACTTCCGAAAGATAAATTGAGCATTTGTTAACGATTTCCTAAAGTTGGACTGAGCGAATTTGATGTTTCCGATGCCCCATGCATACAAGTATTGCGAATATCTACTTGGAGGGTGCTAGGGCGAATCGTTTGCTTTTTTCCGTTGTATAAAATTGTCACTTCCACGTTTGTATTTTTTTCTAGTTGTTACCTCCTAAGATTGCCGTTTTCCTGAATAAAAGATTACAACGAGAGGTTATGAAAAAGGGCAGAAGGCTATACTGTGCCTCTAACAGTTGTTAATCTGTTAATTGCATTTGTCAGAAGGAAATTTTGTGTCATGCGTTAATCCTTCTCTAATAATGTTGTTGTTTTTCAATGGTGGTTCGATTAAGGGAGAGGGGATACTAGCTCAAGTAATACGCATTCAAAGGAAACCCAAGACCAATGCCTTTAAAAACTTAAATATATTTCGATTGGCTAAACCGAAACCGAAGAGAAGATTTGCTTTAATATATAAACTTCAAGCTATATCATTGTATGCATCTCGCGACAATAGAGAAAGTATTTGATCTTTAAAATGATGAATTTTAATATTTTAGCAGTATTTCTAATCAAATTAAATAAGTCAGTTGTCCGTTTTTAAATAGTCGATTTTACCCAAACAGTTTTACTGATGCCTCAAATCTCTTAGATAATACGAGCTATAAACAATATAC
The DNA here is from genome assembly GCA_030265315.1 of Mopalia swanii. NCBI lineage: Eukaryota > Metazoa > Mollusca > Polyplacophora > Chitonida > Mopaliidae > Mopalia > Mopalia swanii. The sequence goes on from JARDVA010096904.1 coordinate 10,989, forward strand.
ACATTTTAGGAAATCAGGTGTCAAGCAACTAAAGTTTCGGTTACAAAATAATAGTTTACACTCGTGTTAGTTATAAACTAATTGTCGTTTTTATGCTCCGAAAGAAGGGAAGTTACGACTAACATGTAAATATGCATAAAACATAATAATATATGTCTCTTTAGTGCAGTTGCTTTGCGCATGTATGATGTTGTCATCAGTAAATAAATGAAATCTGAATCTGAAATCTGAAATTTTGCCAGTCGCATAAACGACATTTTAACTGAACATAACCCAAGACATGTTTTCCCTTGTGAGCTCCCTTTATACCGACGTTTTAAATTAACATTATTCAATTATCATGTATTCAATGAAGACAGTTTGTACCTTGTAAGACACATAAAGCACTATTTTAACTGATCATTATTCAATTATCATGTATTCAATGAAGACAGTTTGTTCCTTGTAAGACACTTAAAGCACTTTTTGAACTGAACATTATTCAATTATCATGTATTCAATGAAGACAGTTTGTACC